>PVKA01043632.1:0-16647 GCA_004027165.1 Ctenomys sociabilis
GGAGGGGAGGGAAAGAGGGGGGGGAGGGGAGGGAAGAAGGGGAAGGGAGGGAAGCACATCTTTAATTTTGATCATATTTATCTGTAAACTGAATTAAATTACAAAAAATACTTGCAAAATCCCCAAAATGCTAAAAGAACACATTGTTGAGCTCAAAGAAAAAGCAGCTGCATATAGATTGAACAAACAAATACATAGACAATCTGCTTACAAAATCAGACTGCACTCAAATTTATTTTGGGCCAAACTGAACCCCAAATATATGATAATACATATTATAACATAACAATATATATTACAATAATATGTAACTTATGCAATTTTAGAAGTGTGTTATAAATGAACTAGTCAGACCTTTTATAGGTTAATTAACAGAGATCTCTTGCAAGAATGTAAAAGACTTGGAGGATAGCTGCATTGAATGAAATTTCCAGTCCTAATTTTTTGAGAAGTCTCCACACTGATTTCCATAATGGTTGTACTAGTCTACAGTACCACCAGCAGTGGAGAAGGGTTTCTTTTTCCCTGCAGCCTCTACAACATTTGTTATTGGTTGATTTCTTTATGATAACCATTCTTTCTGGGGTGAAATGGTATCTCATTGTTGTTTTAACTTGCATCTTTCAAATGGCCAGTGATGTGGAGCATTTTTTCATGTATCTATTTGCTTCTTCTATTTCTTCATCTGAGAAGTATGTGTTCATCTCAGATGCCCATTTTTGGATTGGCTTTTAAATTTTTGGGCTAAATGTTAACTAAATGTGTTTTAGTTCTTTATAAATTCTAGAGAGAAGACAATGCTTATTAGTTAAGATTTTTTTCTAGATTTGTGGGTTATTTTTTCACTTTATTGGTAATTTCTTTTGATGTGCAGAAACTCCTCAATAAGAGGAGGTCACAGTTGTTAATTATTTCAAATGTTTCATGTACAGTTTGATTTTTGTTCATTAACTCTTTGCCTACTCCTATGCCTTTAAGATTTCCACCTACTTTCTCTTCCAGGAGATTTGGTGTTTCTGCTTTAGTGTTTAGATCTTTAATCCATTTTGACTTTAGTTTAGTGCACTGGGATAGAACTAAGGCAGGTTTTCATTTTCATCATGTAGAGAGCCAATTTTTCCAGCACCATTTGTTAAAGAGGCTATCTTCCAGTAAACAGGTTTGTCCCCTTTGTTGAAGATAAGATGGCTGAATTTGTCAGAAATTGTATCTGCATCTTCTAATATATTTAATTGATTCACAGGTCTGTTTGTTTTTTTTTAACCGATGCCATGCTGAATTTATCACAGTAGCTTTGTAGTATAATTTCAAGTCATGGATTGTAATGCCTCCTACCTTGCTTTTGTTGCTCAGGATTGCCTTTGCTATTCTAGGTTTTTTCTGGTTCCAAAAAAATTTTAGGAATGATTTTTTGAGGCCTGTGAGGTACAGTGGTGGTAAATGGATAGGGATTGCATTAAATCTGTATAACAACTTTGGGAGTATGGCCATTTTCACAATGTTGTTTCTTCCTATGCAGGAGCAGGGAATATTTTTCCATTTTCTGAGATCCTCTATGATCTCTTTTTTCAGGGTACTACAATTTTCATCGAATAGATCTTTTACATCTTTAGTTAGATTAATTCCTAAATATTCATTCTTTGCAAATCTATTGTAAAAGGTATTATTTCTCTAACTTCTCTCTCAGTGTGTTTGTTATCTGTGTAGAGGAATGCTATTGACTTTTGGGTATTGACTTTGTATCTTGCTATGCTACTAAATTTGCATATTAGTTCTAGTAGCTTCTTGGTGGAATCTTTTGGGTCTTCAAAGTAGAGTATTATGTCATCTGCAAATAATGATAATTTAAGTTCTTCTTTATCTATTCCTATTTCTTTTATTTCTCGCTCTTGTCTAATGGCTCTAGCTAATGATTCCAGAACCATATCTAATAGGAGGGGTGATACAGGGCATCTTTGTCTTGTATTTGATCTGAGAGTAAAAGATTTCAGTTTTTCCCCATTTAGCATTATTTTAGCAGTTGGACTGTCATAGATGGCCCTCATCAGAGTGAGGTAGAGGCCATCGATCCCAGTTTTCTGTAGGACTTTGAATATGAATGAGTGTTGGACTTTGTCAAAAGCCTTTTCTGCATCAATTGAGATGATCATGTGTGTTTTTTAAATTTGGCTCCATTGATATAGTGTATTACATTTATAGATTTGTGTATATTGAACCATCCTTGCATCCCTGGGATGAATCCTACCTGGTCATAGTGTATAACTTCTTGCTTATTTGCTGTATTCTATTTGCTAGGATTTTATTGAGGATTTTTGCATCTATGTTCATGAGGGAGATTGACCTGTAGTTTTCTTTTTTAGTTGTATCTTTCTCTGGTTTTGTTTGCAGTATGTACTTGCCTCCAGGAATGATTATAGGATATTCTTTCCTTTTCAATTTCATTGAAGAATTTAAGGAGTGCTGGGAAAGGGAAATATAAAGGACCATTTTGTTATAAAAATATATATCTGCCTGGCAAGAGCAGGGTCCTGAGTTCAATCCCCATACCACAAAAATAAATAAATAAATAAATAAATAAATAAATAAATAAATAAAATAAAATAAAATAAAAATATATATCTATATCTGTATGTATGTCTCTATACCCAAGGTAGTCAGGACAGATATACAGCTATTTTCTCTTAGTTCATTCACTGAGAGGAAAGGTTTGTACTAATATTATTTTAGATAAGATATCATGTCTGCATCTTGTCCTCTGAATAACTACTACAAAGACAACAATATGCAACATATCACTTATTGTAAATGTCCTACTAATCTGTTTTGAAACTGTTTCATTGCTATTTTATTCTTTCTCATTAAAATGTATAAAAAAATTAAAAAGAAATAAATGCCTTTTGTCTATCTATCTATCTATCTATCATCTATCTATCTATCTATAATTTTGTTTAAAGAATAAGGCAGTTTTATGCCTTTTCTTTTTTTTTTTTTTCTTGATAGAACCGGAGATTGAACTCATCATGCCCCTTTTCTTTACGTAGCTTTTAACTCAATTATCTCCACGTACTCTGTCACCTACTTAGACCTTGTTTTCTTCTAACATCATTCTATCAGAGTTAATATGCTTTGGGCTAATAATGATCACTTATGTAGACTCCCTTTGTCGGTGCCTTTGATTTGTCTTTTTCTGGGGTTGTGCTCCGACTCTTTGCTCCTGGGTTGCTATGATTATGTTTAAACAGTTTTTTGCAAGCAATTGGTGCAGCAGCCAGTTGTGATTTAAGACCAGTGACTCCGTGTGTTTAGAAAACTGTTGGGTACCAGCGTACTCCTGGCTTGTGGAGGCTCAGAAAAGCCAACCTGTGGCTCTCCATCAACTCCACAACAAAGGTGCGGCTGCCACTGGGTGCCCTGAGACACGAAGCACAGCCCATATTCCCCACTGTGGCTGACACAAGACAGTAGGCATTTGGGTTCTTCACACCTCCCTTGTCTGGGTCAGGCTCCAGGTTTAATGGAATTCTCTGTCTCCCTCCCCTACCCAGGGGCCTTAAAAAGTGGTGACGGAGTCAAAAGAAGCAGTTTGTCCTGTTAAATAACTCTTTAAAAATCTGTAGGGTTCTACATAAATTTGATTTGTTTTCTCCCACTGGTTTGTTTTCTCCCTAGGTTTACTCTAAGCTGCTTTCCCACTGTTTCCCAATTGTGTAAATTTAGTTTCTTTTTCTAAAACCAAAGGAGAGGTTTCTTGAGCAAAATTGAGAAACTTTGCCCATTGTGAAATCTTTATATTTGTTCCTATTGCTTTTAATAATGCAGCAAGCATTTCTATACACAACTGTTACTCTACTGGACCAGTTTTTGCCCTGTTTTACACTTGATGAAAATGATCTTTTATGGGCACAATCTGAGGCATCCACTCACCTGCTAAATGGTGAATTTCCTTATACTTTGGTCCTTGTTCAAGCACCAAAATGCCATATCCAGTGCAGCTCTTGAAAATCTAGAGGGAGGCTGGTGGAGGATGAATAAGTGAAGACAAGAGCCGATATGAAGAAAGCTGAGGTCAGAAGGAGCTCCCTCTCCTGACAGGAGAAAGGACTGCCTAACCACTGCATTGCATTTATTTATACAGTTTGCATAAGGGGGTGTTTAAGGAGAATCCAGGGGGAGGGCAAGATCTGGAACAGGAAGCATACCTAATCTTCAGTAGAACCACATGCCTTTGTGTATGCCTTGGTAGTTTCACAGAGGACAGGAGAAGAAGGGCCTATGTAATCTCAAATGAAGATCAAATGACTAAATATATCAGCTTCCTAAGTGGTGTAAGTCCTCATGGGGCTCTGTCAAATTAATGGGAAGCAATGACCTTTTCCTAGATTCCCAAAGTGCAGACAGCTTCATTCCCAACAGAGAAAATACCACAAACTCATCAGTTGGCAGGGTTCTTGCCATGGGTGGATTTGCCTTTGCTCATGTTGAAGATATGGGCTCAGATATCCCCCAGCCCTTAGAAATAAAGTACTCCTGGCAGCTGACAGCCCTCAGTCAGGTCCCCCTATACAACCCATGCTCCTTTAAAGAGAACCAGATCATTTAAAGCTACCATCCTTGACAGACACCCATATACTATAAATACTCAAGGAGGGGAGATTCTTACCCCCTGTACACTCTGATTGACAATACTGGTCAACCTATCAGAGGCTTTTAGCTCCAGGACTCCTATAAGTTCCTCTGACCATCCTCTGTTTCAGTGTATGAAAATTTTATTTCCTTTCTGCCCAATCCTGCTTTCTTTGCTTTTCACAGATTGTGATCTCAGGAGCACATCCAACAATTTCCTGCATGAAAATCTCCATCTCAAATTTGGCATTGTAGAACTGACCCTAGACAACCTCCTGACTCAATCTCCTTCCCATAAAACTCATCCCTTCTGGAAGCATGTAAAAACATAACTAAGCATGTCCTTGGCTTCTCAAATGAATGCCTGCTCCCCACATAGGTCCTTAAGGTCTCAGTTATTTCCAAATTTTGCTTCTTCTGTAGGTTATGAGGTCTGTCCTGTTCTCACCATAGTACTCAACTTCTTCAGTGAGATTAAATAACAAGTTTTACACAGAAAAAGAAAAATAAATCCAGCAAAGGGAAATAAAACTTCTTACTCTAACACCCTTACTTGATGCTACCATTCAGAGATAGACTGAGGATTGGATTGTTGAGACACTAGTATCCCTACTAAGATTGACAGTTATTGTTAGAATCTAATATGGCATGAAAGGCCTTCCCCCCACCCAGTCTGTTCAGGCTCCTGCTCTCCCCACATGATTTTCCCTCTCCTTACAATAACCTCTTTATTTTCCTGTAGGTCAAATTTCTGTATACTCTACAAGTCTTCACTTAAGCATAATTTCTTCTTTTTACTAGTACATTCTTGCAGTACATGCATTTACAATCATCTTGGGGAGTGGGAACATGTACATTCTGTAGACTTTTTTTAACCCTCACCCTACCTCTTATGATATAATATCCTGCTTAATGAAGAATACTTCATCAATTTCCCTTTGCCTCCTATTGGCCCTATTATCACTACAAGGTCATGTATCAGATGATAAGTCATTCTTTTCTGAACAGCAATTGTTTGCTGTATCTTTTGTAATTTCTCCTAAATTTCATTTCCTGAACATGTCTTGCCTAAAAGCTTTACATGTTGATTTATACACTGAATAATTTCAAAGGGAGGAGACAACGTCTTGACAATATTTCAATTAAATGAGAATCCAAGACCTAGAGCATGACATGAATCAACAATTGTCTAAGCCTCAGTCAGTCTAAGCCTTAGTAAGGATGCTAATATCCCTATGAAGTCAATGGTTACAAGAATAATCATTAGTATCATCAGTTGTGAACTTGCAATGTTATGCAACTCCACATTAAAAGATTTTCCTAATATATAATCTTTACATTTCCAACAAACCGAATGTGGACAGTACTATTAATCTTTTCTACAAAAGAATAACTCAAGGTCACTCCATTTTGGAGCTGGAATTAAAGGCCAGTTGTTCTCCTTTCAAGACCTGATCTTTTTCTTCTGAACACTTCTCTTGTCCTCCACTCTTCTATGTTTTGCAGTTGAAAATTATCACTGGAAGGAAAGCTCCCTGCAGGCATTTTTGTCCTCCTTTGTGTGCCAGTGACCACCACAGCAGAAGCAGGCAGGTGTCAGAGGTCTAATCAGATGTTTGTGTGAATAGGAGGGTGTGGAAATAAGGCCTGATGACACAGTCCTCCCAGAGTGGACACACTGACTGCTGAAGACCATTCCTCCCTTCCTGCTGGGGAATATGTCCAAGCTCATCCTTGCGAGCAGGATCCAGGGCTGTCAAGAGCCATACAGTGCTTTTGTATGAAAAGAAACCCTTCCTTGAGGACACTTGAACCCATCTCTGTGAAAATTATCCTAGCACGTAGACTTGTTAGACACTTTACTGCCTTTCACCAGAAGATCATAAATACGCAGAACGGCTGATGTGTTGATGATGAATGCTCTAGTGTAGTACTTGACAACGTGCAGTCACACAAGTGTGCCCTGCCTCAGATGGGCAGATCTAGGTTCGGTTTTGGGCACTGGGGTCAAATTTATCTTTTGACAGTTGAACTCTACCCCACAGTTGTTTTTAATTCTTCACCTAACTCTCAACTGAGTTTTTTTTTCTTAACTTTGAGATAATAGCTGGGCTCCCCACTCCACAAAGTTCACATCTTCAGACAGAACACTTAGCATCTTCTCATGGAGAGGTATTTTTCAGACTCATACCATTTACTGAAATTCTTCCTGCTTATTGAGGACAAATTTTCTTGAGAAAGCACAATACCATTAGTACTCTGAAAACACTGTGAATGCCACCATCCTTTTGGAATCAAGCTTGCTTTCTCCTCAGTCAACTTCCCCTCTTTCCTGCATTCCACAATCTGTTACTGCCTTTGTCCCAGACAAGTGAAACAAGTGGTCTGGAAAAGGTCAAATTCAGCATGTCAAAATAATATATATTTCTCCATTTTCAATGAAAAGAAAGGCAAATTGATAAGGAACATTAGCCACTCCATCTCTGAACCCTGGGGAAGAGACACTAGAAATGTGATACCATGAATAGTTTTCAATAAGGGACACTCAGATGACAATAAGTAATGTAACTTTTATTTTACAGACAAAGCCATAAGAAAAGCAAAATGAATATAACAGGTTATCCTGCTGTAATAAAATGTATTAGGTGAGGATAGTTTTACAAACCAAAACCAACTGGTCTATTCCCAAAGCTGTTTGGCTCATGGTAACCAGGAAGCAAAGCAGGGGAACAGCACCAAAGTAAAGGGCAATGAATCAGATAAAGTACCTGCAGCCAAGCATTTAAGTGAACATGATTTAGCTTTATAAAGGTCATAGTAAACAAATACCAACTGCACTTTGATGATCAATTCAACCCATTCACCATGACAACTAGTTTGAACATTAATATTCAGGCAGACCTACGATGCTCCCTTGTTGGAACACCTATGGAATTTTGTTTGTTCCTCTGTTGGGGTATCTAGTACGTTATATAGATTTTTCAGCCTTTAACTCAAGTTTTCATTTAGTAGAAGAGTGGTGAACTTCGAGGCAGTCACATCATGGCAGAAGGGCCTGGTGGAACAAAGCTGTTTGGCTCATGGTAACCAGGAAGCAAAGCAGGAGAACAGCACCAAAGTAAAGGGCAATGAATCAGATAAAGTACCTGCGGCCATGGTTCTGGAGCCCACCCAGGCTCACTTATAATAGTATTTCACCAATCCCCTGGGAAGCTTTTAAGCTACTCAAGTTTTGCAATCAAATTTAACTATCATATTCCATCCCTTGTCAACTTGACACCTAAACAATCTCCTGAAAGCATACTTCGGCTCAAAATAAATACAAGATCATATTTCTGTATAATATGATATAACTTTATTGTGTATAGTTGCAAATCCAATAACCCCTTCCTCAGAGTCTCAATAATAATTTTTTAAAAGTCCCAGTCGAAGTCTCTTCTGAGACTCATGTCAATGACTTAATTATGAACCTCTAAAAAGTTACATGATCCCAAGATATAATAGCACATGGCAAACATGTGGGAATAGGAGCTCCAAAAGAAAATAGGAAGATGGAAACCGCCAGGACCAAAGCAATATTGAAATCCAGCAAGGCAAACATTAAATCTTATAGCTACATGCATAGAATCTCAGAAACAGTGGTAAAACATGATCCCAAAGGGGTAGGCAGACCCGTCCATAAGGCCTTCCATAAAGCTTTCCCGGTCACTTCCCACATGGCCTCTCTTTTGAGTTGGCTCTGCTCATGGCCTAGAACTTCCCTTGGGCCACATTCCACACCCTGGCATCTCTGACTTCCTGGGGTCTGCACTGAACTTAGCTTCATTCTCACAGCTTCACACACTGCCCTCTCAGGCTCCTTGCTTTACCTCCCAGGCCTTCCTTTTTTGGGGGGCGGGGAATCAAATTAAGGGCCTCACACTTGGGGGAAGGCTTTACCACTGAGCTAAAGTCCCAGTCCCTAGGCCTTCCTTTTCAGCTTTCAAGATCCCACCACTCTAGCATTCTTCATGGTGATGAAACCACCATCACATCAAGAATGTCAAGGTCTTTCTCCAGTTCAAGCAGTAGCCAGGCCCCCTTGAACCACTGCTTCATCAGCCTGGGTCCTTAGATGCGAATTAATAACTGCTGTCACCAGCCATTACGAATTGGACTTACAGTTTTAGAAAATCTGGGGCCCAGGATGTAGCCCCACAGCACAAGCCCTGCCTGGCAAGCACAACATCCTGAGTTTGATTACTGGTATCAAAAAGAAACAAAATCAACAATTTGATATAAAAAAGAAGCATTTGGGTTTTTATACACAAAGAGTTTGGACTTTTTTCTTTCTTTCTTTTTTTTTTTTACCAGAGCACAAGCTAGCCTGTTCTGATGATACCTTGAAGTTTAGCACTGGAAGGGTTCCCATATCAGAAGCTCAAAAGGTTTTTATGGGATAAGAGGAATGGACAGTAACCAAAAGAGACCATAAATGAGAATGAAGCTAACTTGCTCTTAGTCAACATTCTCTCTCTCATTTTCTCTCTCTCTCTCTCTGTCTCTCTCTCTCTCTAGTGAAGAAAAGATGAAATAGCTCTAGCAGAGTTTATTATAAATATACATACACTGTAAAAGATTCATAGTTCATAGAGTCTACCATTTATCAAAATATAATTTATTCTCCCAAACAAGAACTGAATTAAAGTTCACCTTGGGAATCTCCAGGGTGTACACCCCCTGGTAAGGAACAAATGATGTGGCAGTGCGTCTCAAAGGAAAGTTTCTGAATATGATATATCATAATCATCAGTGTCCTTCTTTAAAACTTAAAATTCATAGGCTGCCACTAAAACCCTTTGTTTCAGTCAATTTTGGTTTAAGGAGTTTTATCTCTGTTTCATTATAGTACACATTATGCTTTGACTTTTCCTAGAGTTCCAAGATTCTCAGCCAAGTAATTCCAGTCTTTTGATAAATGTTCACAGCCATTAATAAGGCTGGGCAGGGTAGTGCGCACCTGAAATCCCAGCACTACAGAGGATAAAGCAGAATTGTTGTGAGTTCAAGACCAGCCTGAACTACATAGTCCTTGTCTCAAAAAGACAAAAAAAATTTAACAATTCCTTAGGTTCTAATACTCAAGGTAGTATTAAAAAGTGACCTATAATCAGGTGACCTTTGAATAGCCATTCTTGGTGAACTTACAATAAAGAAGAACCCATAATAACCAACTTATTAAGTTTCTGTTTAAAAGTATAAAATAAAATATCCTTTGATATCACCATCAATAATAATAATTACACAAATGCTAAGTATACAAAAATGACTATTCCATTTCTCAAAGAATTACACAGACACACAAGTGACCAAATACAGTCAATCCTTGTTATTAAGGAGAGTTATGTTTTATAAAGCTCTGCTTAATACTGAATTATCTGATACTGAAAGAAATTACTCTGAAAGGAGATACAGTGTAGAATTAGGTTCCTATGAACCTCTGGTCACAACAATTTTTTAATCAGCCAATCAATATGTAACTTCATTTTAGAATGTTGAGTTTAAAGACACATTGAATTCATAGTCAGTAGCACTATTATTAATGCTTTGATGAACTTACCTAACAGATGTGCTTACTTCTTAAGGTACAACTGGAGCTTTTGTGTTTAGGAACACTAAACAGCAGTTAGTTATACTTTTGGGCCATTTTAGACCATGAAATCATCAACTAAAAACACACGCATGAGAAAATATTGCAGTAAATATGACAAAATACTTGTGTGCACTGGGAGATCTGGGGAAAAATAGCAAAATTCCACCCTATCCAACTTCAGCTGGGAGAGTGTATCAATGACACAAAATTTTTGTCATTATGTACGTGTACACAAATAGAAACCAGAGTGCCACAATTGTTGATTTGAGAGTTGCAAAAATTGTTAGCAAGTTTGAAAAGACAGCATCTGTGCATAATGAGCGCCAACTATATTATATTTCTCTTGTATGCTTGGAAAGGGTTTGAGTTTATCCTGCAAAAGTTCAGGTGCCCAAGCATGGAGATGTTCACAGATGCTTGAATCTTCAGGAGGTGGGATCTAGAGAGAAGAGATTACTTATAAAGAAGGTGATTTCTCCAGAGAGTGTGCTCTTGCTATTGAGGAGAGTCCATGAAAGTGGATTGTTACAAACAAAGCGAGCACCTCTTTTGAATCTCTCTCACTTCCTGTCATGGCTTCTACATGTCCTCTGGGGACTGTGAGGCCATCTGTCATGGAGGTGTCACCAGAGCAGAGCAGATGCCAGCTCCATGCTCCTGAACCTCTGGAACTCGAGTTACATGAGCCTTTTCCCTATCAAGGGAGCAGCCTTGCCTATTTTGTTGTGGCAACACAAAATGGACCAAGTCAAGGTCCATCATGGGCCATTGCTGTAAATGTAACACAGCAAGGTCTAGTGGATGCACAGGTAAAGGAAAGGAAAATTTAGAGAGTAAAGATACCCAGGATCCAGGAAAGTTGTCAAAATGGAGTCATGTACAGGAATCCAATAACCTCAATGCATATAAATAAACATTGTGTGCCATAACATGAGTGAAGATTAAAAATACCAATAAGAATGAAAATCAGGATAGGAGAATTAGAGGAATAGGAAGGAAAGGGGAAGAAGGTGATAAAAAGAAGCTATAGGATGTACATGTTCCCACTCCCAGAGATGACAGTAAACACATGCACTGCAACAATGTACTAGTAAAATAAAATAAAAAGTTTTTAAAAGAAGCTATGCTTAAGTGAAGACTTGTAGAATAAGCAGCAATTTGACCCACAGGGAAATAAAGAGATTGTTGTGAGGAGAAGGAAATTTATGTGGATGGAGCAGGAGCCTGAACAGACTGGGAGGGAGAGACCTTTCATGCCATGCTGAGGATGCTAGCCTTCTGTGCTCTGTAAACAGCAAGAAATGACATCCTGCTTAACTGAGAAGACTTCCATAATTTTCCTTTGAAAATCCTGTTGGACCCTTTATCACTACAAGGTCATGTATCAGGTGATAAGTGATTCTTTTCTGATCAGCAATTGTTTGCTGTATCCGTTTTGTAATTTCACCTACTTAAATTTCATTTCCTAAACATGTCTTGCCTGAAAGCTTCACACTGTGATTTATTCACTGAATAATTTCACATGGAAGAGACAATGCCTCGACAATGTTTCGATTAGATGAGAATTCAACACCTAGAGCATGACATGAATCAATAACTCTCTAAGCCTCAGATAACTGCAAATGAATCAAATAAAACTAGACAAAGGGGCTGTGCTATCTCCCCCAAATGAGCAGCACCGTTTTTGATTAAGCGGTGAAGAACACCATCCAAGAGGGAAGTTCTGTGTCTCTGGAGAAAGCGAAGTGTAAGCCAATTCAAGGGTTCATGTTAACTGGCTGCCAGTTGGGCAGGGTTGGCATAGTTGGGGCCACCTCTGTTACAGGGTTGCTTTGAGCACTAAGGAGAATTGTGAATCTTAAATAATGATCAGGAAGGCATGTCTCCTGCTCACCAAATGGATCTGCATATATCTGGTCTCTAGCATCAGGTCAAGGCTGCTAGCATCCATCAGCACTTTTCATCTCTTGTCTTTACTTATGCCATCTTGCTTTCTCTCCCCTCCCTTCCTTATAGTCCTGCCATAGTGAACTTTAAAAGTAGTTCATCCCCCTGAAATTCATATGCTGATGTTCTAATGTTTGGTATATTTGGAATACAGACTTTGAGGTGGTAGTAAACATTAATTGATCTCATAAGGGTTTGAGGATCATGTCTTTATAAGAAAAGGATATCCTCTCCCCTCACCCCACATATATGCACACGGGGTAGAGCAGAGAGTGACATGGGAGGACACACGAAAGAAGGTGAATGGCTTCTCATGAGCCAAGAAGGGAGCCCTCTTCAGACACCCACACTGCTGGCTTTTTTATCTTGGACTGCTAGACTCCAGAGCAATGAGAAATAAATTTCTCCTCTTGACACTATTGATCCTGTGGCGTTTTGTGTTTTTTTTTTAGGCTGAATAGCTGGATGTGTTGGTTTTATTACTTATAGTAAATCAACATATCACCCTCTCCAACATGAGTATCTACGAGAGCCTCCTCCACATGATCCCCAGATCTGGTGTGTTCACGCTTTCTGGACCTCTCACCTTATTCAATAATTGAGCCAGTCTGGCCTGTTCAGTGTTTCTCTTCCTATGACAAGAAGATGGCTTATCTTTGGCCTTTGCACTGGCTATCACCACGGCCTAGGAAGTTGTGCCCCATTTCCCAACACGAATTCTGCTGATTTACTTGCATTCATATTAGACACCCTTCTTTCAGGAAGCTTTTGCTGACCACATAACTGCTGCTGGGACCCCTAAAAGATCCCATCACTACTTGTGATTTCTCTAATCAGCTATGATCAAGCCTGTATTACCGCTTCTTGTTTACTTGACCATCCTCCCTCATTGGACAGAAAGTTTTGCCAAAACGGGGACTGTGCCGTATCATTTCTTGTATTCCGCAAGCCAGCACAGTGGAGTAAATGAATTTAGAATCTGAAAAACAACAGAGTAAGATCCACTTCTGCCAGGTACTGGTGGGTGGCCTCTGGGAAGGCACTTATTCTTGCTATCTTTCTGTTCTTTTTCTTTTTCCAGGTGGATCGTATGTTTTATTTATTTTTTAATTAAATTTATTGGTAAGTTTAGGCATACATAATGATCAATTTCAATATAGGGAATTTGCAACTTTACGTGCAATAACTTGATTTTTCCCATTTCCCTCTCTTCCCCCAACCTCTCTTCTTCTCCTTAATTGCAAAAGCTTTGTCTCCATTTTTTTCTTTCTTTTTGCATCCTTTCTTCTCCCCCACCCACACATACTGTAGTTCTCCTTCCTACTTGAAAATTTTCTTCCCATTTCACAGTTTGTGTTAGACATTACTTATACCTTCAGTTTCTTACATGAGAGAAATAATGCAGTATTTACACATGTGTCCAATTTATTTGATGTAAGAGAATGAGATCAAGATGCATTCATTTAGATAAAAATGTTAAAAGCTTCTCCCCTTTGGCAGAGTAGAACTCCATTATATTTTTAAAAACTCTTTATCCATTCACCAGTTGACAGGTGAGTTGAATTTGGTTCTGTGGGTACAACTTGTTATTGTAAATGAAATTCATTGTATTATGACTATGTTAGGATATTAGGACACTCATAACAATGGATCAAAAAATTGAAACTTTAGAAAGGCTTTGTAGTGGAAAGTTACTCATTTCAAACCTTCCAAAAGTGCCTGAAAAAATCCTAAGAAAAATACAATGGAAAGATTTTTTTAAAATCAAAATTCTAGTTAATACTTTTAAAGAAAAGAATAGGGCCCAAGAAAACTTTATTTGCTGACATTAAAATAACAATTTATAGCAAATCCATCTCTGTATGATCAGGTGGGAAACTGGACATTGCAGATGAGCCTGGGACACGTACATGAGGGGCATCCTGCTCTTCAGTTCATTCACCCATGCAGAGCTTTCAATGCATTGCTCCATAGACCTTGCACAGAAAGCTTCCTAGGCAATAGCTCAGCTTCACTGAGAGACCAGAGGAGCGAATGGACGGTCATGCTTAGCTGAAAGCTGGCTCGAAGTATGGCTCAATCTGGGCCTTCAGATCATTTCTTTTTTTTTGGTGGGGGAAAGAAATAATTTTTATTTTATTTATTTTTTTTTCTTCAGATCATTTCTAAGTTGACTTCTTTTGTAATGTCTAGTAATCATTTTTAAAGTGTGGGGAACTGGCTAGTTTATCAGTGTATGACCTACCAGTGAACTCCAGCACAGAACAACCACAGTGTCCCAATGAAACAAGGGTCTGTTCAAACCAGTTTCTGTTCCCGTACCACAACATGAGTGGAAATCATGAAAGGTGGAGTTTTCAGTTGTTCTTTTTACTACATGACAAAGATGAAGTCTGACAGCCTAGAAAATATTCCTGCAATTCTTCTAATGAGGCAGCACTGTTCAGCTTCATGTCCATTTTTAAAAGCATGAATACTGAATAATTTATTGAAATAGGCCATTTTCATCAAAAGCTAACAAAAATGAAGGATAAAAGACAGCACCAAACGTGGATTGAGAATGGTGTGGTAATCGTTAGAGTAGGCACATAGGAAATCAGGAGTGCACATACGCACAGAGGAAAGTCGTTGGATACAGCCACATTCATAAAAATTGTGCTTTCTGGTTCAGAGAAGTGACACAGACGTAGCTGACATGCTCCTATTTACTGCCAGCTGGTTAGCAGATTTGGTCGCTTCCTGACTACTCAATCGTAACTCAGCCATTCATTTTCTTAGTTCCCAGTTTGGAACTCTACCGATTGGGCAAAGATAATATAAGAGGATTAATTTTGCCTGTTGAAAATAAGAGCTCTTTCTTACATTTTTTCTCTTAAAATATTTGCACCCTTTTCGAGTGTAAGTCAAGTGTAATACTGCCCCTCGACAATTTCAACATGTACTTCTGTAGCCAAAACTTGATTATATAAAAGTTTCCAAGCATCACAACAGTCACTGGATGAATATATAGAATACCTAAAGCTTTCTCTGCAAGCCTGAACTCCCTTTGTAGCTTTGTTGTTAGTATTCTTGTAAACATAATGTCCAAAGCAGGACATAAATGCCAAAGAGGAAATCAGTGTTATAGTAGGAAATTAAAAAAAAAATCAAACTCAAGTCATTGGATTTAAGTCTTAGGTATATACTGAGAATGCAGCAGTGAAATAGGAGGAACTTCAGTGCATAGTCCTTTCAGAAGCCCAAATCACTGGCCCCTCTATTCGTTAGATTATAAGCCATCTAAGACTTCTCGTTCTGTATCAAGCTTTCCCTGGTTAGGAGTGGACAGAGGAGATTCATGTCTATGCATGAGAGCAGGACCCTACCCACTTCTTGGATCCCTTGAATGTTAACCAGAAAATTGGGTGGCAATGGAGCACTATGTTCACTGTTTAGATCATGCTTACCTACTTGGAAAAATAAAGACAAAATATTACATCACTTTTAAAATGGTAGTTACTCCTTTGAGAAACACACACTTCAGCATTACTTGAGAGTTCAGTTTTTGTATTTTATTGTACTTATGGACATTTAAATTTTACTGCTGAATACTGAATACGAGTGTACGATGGTCTTGCTGATGTTGGCAGATTTTGTTTGAAACATAACATAAATTAAAGGAATGTGATAATATAGTAAACATTACTTGTAAAAGCTCATGGTGGTAAATTTAGAAGGCTTCCACATTATGACACATAAAATAGCATACACAATATCACCATCAGCATGGTAAACTTTGAGTATAGTTATGAGGAAAATCTTGCTGACAACTAAATGAAATAGAGCTGGACTTTGTCAGGCTGGGAGGCACAGGGATTCTGAGAGCCCTGTCTACTTCATGCATATGTCTACACAACACTTCATCTATGCGTGGTGTGTATTTTCTCTCTTTGACCCTGTGCTCTCAGAGGAAAAGCTACCCATCTTTCTCTAAAGCCAATTTTCCTATGGTCTCTGGCCTGCTGAGTCTCTATATATACTCAGCAGTAAAAGACAGTCAATAAAGTTATTGATTAGTTAACCCTGAAACCGTGATAATCCCTTCCTCTGTAGCACCTCCAATAACTACCCTGGCCCTTGTTTTATTACTTGAAATGTGTCCAACTCTTGCTTACCTTAAAACAAGCAAAAATCAAGCGGCTCCCAGCCTGTTCATTTTCCACAACTATAAACAGTCTTTAGTTGCATTCGGTCAACTACACAGTCTTTAGATGATAGCATGATGGGGTAGGCAAAAGGAAGCAGCCTCCTCCCAGGAGGAACTTCTGGTCTGGCCCAGGAGATGGGGCACATGCACAGTAACATGCTGCCTCAAGAGGGCTTGGTTACTGCTCAGAGAGCTCTACTGATCTATGCAGGCCCTGCTCCCTTCCCACCTGCATTCTCATGCACAACACAGAGGGAAT
>PVKA01043633.1:0-16647 GCA_004027165.1 Ctenomys sociabilis
ATCTCCACCATCACCACCATCACCACCACCATCATGGCACCAGGTAGGAACACCAGCAGCCTTCAGAAGCAATGGAAAGGTAGCCTTTGGTTTTGAACTGGTAGAAGCTTGAAGCGGTCTTGGAGCTGGAGCATGAGGGTGAGACACAGTCAGGCCCAGGGTCAGGAGGCCTTCAGTGGAAAGTGCAGAGGCTCCCTCCATGGGCAGTCGGGAGCCACTGAAGGGCTCTGAGCAAAGGATAGACAAATCAGAGCTCCCTTTGTAAAAGATCTTCTCAGTGATAACAGAACAATGGAACTGCACAGGGAAGAGGTGGAGTAGAACTTGTGGGCAGGAGAACATTGCTGTAGCTGAGGCCCTGCTAGGGAGAAGGGGATGCAGTCAGAGCAGGACCTCGCCGTGCTTTCTGCCACCTTCTCCAGGAAGAGATGGTGATGGCGGCGGACACATCCCCACTCTAATAATTCTTTAATCGTAATTGTCTTGTGGTTATGATATACCATAGTTCCTTTTCTCCTCGGGAAATTTAAACTCATTGCAGTCTTTGGGGACTGCAGCCCTCACTGCTCTTGGGCATCTACTCCTGAGCAAGAACAAAAGCTCGGAAGGAGGCCTTTGAGCACTGGATGGGGTAGAGAGCGGAACCTCCCACCGAGATCCAGAACAGGGCAGGAGCCCCCGCGGTGAGCAACCCTTCCTTTGCTCGCCCTTCAGTGCCACTCATTTACTCATTCATCTGCCCATCTGCCCACTCATTTCTAAGCTTTCAACAGCCACCCTCTCTATACCTGGCCCAGCGGCGAGCACCGGGGTTACAGCGAGGGAAATGCAGCCGCTTAGGGGCGGCTTTGCCCTGCCCAGCAGTCTGCTGACCTACGTCTTGAAGTCTCCAAGCGTGAAGTGTTCATGTTTTTTTAACACAAGATTTTTTTCTTTTTTTATGATTATTTTTAAAGAATACAAAACAGTGATAGAAGAAAGCAGCATTATACATGATACAAGATTTCACTAAGCAAAGTAATAGGAATCCAACAATGGTTGCTGTATTACATGATGCTATGTGCAAATTAGTTTTTCAGATCACCAAATATAAACGTACAAGTTTTGTTTTAAAAGAACAATAACTAAAAGTTATCAGAAATTCAGGAGAGGAAAAAAACCAGAGTAAAAACAAAAGTTGTAAGCATTAACTGCTCCTTTCTTTTTTTAATTTTCATATAATTAAAATTCTCAAAGTAGAAAGGGATAGGCAATAAATATTTAAAGATTTAAAATTTCTGAATTTAGTTCAACTTATAATACCACATTTCCAAGAAAAATGAACCTTTTGCACAAGAAATTTAAATAAAATCATACCAAGATGCACAAAAATGAAATTGTCCAAAACTTATTATTAAGAAAAAAATGGTTAAAGCATATACATAAAAAATATTAGCTACGGGCTGGGCGTGGTGGTGCATGCCTGTAATCCCAGCACTTGGGAGGCTGAGGCAGGGGGATTGTTGTGAGTTCAAGACCAGCTTGAGCTACAAAGTGAGCTGAAGGCCAGCCTGAACTGCATAGCGAGATCCTGTCTCAGAAAGACATTAAAAAAAATATTAGCTATGAAAAAGCAAAATTAAATAGCATCTTATTCCACATTAGAAAGGGAAAAAAAAGGACCAAGAGTGTAAGAAACTAGACTAGTTAAAGGACTGAAAGAAAAAAAAAATCTATCGTCTTTGAATTTTGTACTTAGCAAACATACCTTTGAAAACTAAAGGTAAAATATTTCTATTTATACAAACTTGAAATATTTTAATACCTCCTGATGTAGTATATAGGAAATAACAAAGAGCATAATTCAAAAGGCAAGAGAAGCTGCAGTATGCTTCAGGATGAACAATAGAGCTCTCAAAGTGAGTTATGCAGGACTATATAAAGTACATTAGAGGAACCCTTATTTAAAAGGTCATTGAAGATTTCTATGAAACAGTACCAGTCTTATGTCGGGTTATGCACGTATTTTTTTTCCATATATATGTGTGTGTATATATATGTATAAAGGACAGGGAAGAAGTAATATAAAGTCAACAGAAAAAAGAAATATACTTTTTAAAGTTTCTAATACTAGGGGAAGATATCATATGATGTCTTTTAGATAAATTGTAATTCAAAGACATAGTATAAATCTTAAAACAAAAATTAAGATTAAGCAATATTCAGAAAATTAAATACTAATTAATTTAAAATTAAATGTTTTCAAAACAATTGAACTAAGAAAAAGTTTTCATGATAGTAAAGAAATACTAAGAATAAAACATAAGATAAATGCTGGAATGACAAATAAATGACCATAACTTCTGATAGTTTGGGGCTAGGATATCCCACAAAGTTCTAATGTGTTGTGGACATGGATAATGACCATGACACTTACTGGTGGCCAGGTGTCACTTGTGGGACTGAGCTACAGCTATTTCCTTAAATCCACCCTGTAGACCCATATGGAATCATGACCCATAGGGTGCAAGAGAAGTCCCTTTGTAGAGTGTGCTGACTGACATATTTTGCTGTTATACACAAAAGAATAACTGAAAGAATGCTATTGTATACCTCTTATTCTCCTGTGTTTGTTTGCCCTATTTGGTGGGTTCTTTCCATTCTCATTCATGGGGTTGTGATTATTTTGCTCCCTCTCTAGAACATCATTTAGTAGTCTGTGTAGGCTTGGCTTTGTCATCATGAAATTCTTTAGCTGTTCTTTGTCATGAAAGTATTTTACTTCTCCATTATACTTGAAGGAGAGTTTTGCAGGGTATATCAGTGTGGGTTGGAAACTGTTTTCTTGCAAGACTTGAAGTACTTTGCTCCATACTCTTCTGGACTTGATGGTTTGTGAAGAGAAATCTGCCGTTATTCTGGTGGGTTTTCCTTTAAATGTGATCTGTTTCTTTTCTTTAGCGGCTTTTAGTACACTGTTCCTGTGCTGAATTTCTGGGATCTTCATTATTATATGGCCGGGAGTGGTTTTAATTGGGTTGATGTTATCTGGAGTTCTATATGCTTCAGTTACTGACTGTCAGATTGTTGTCCCATATTTGGGAAGTTTGCTGCTATTACTTCTGCCCATATTCTTTTTATATCATTTGTATTCACTCCTTCCTTCTCATTGATGCCTATTAGTCTCACATTGTTCATCTTTGCACCGTCTTGCAGGTGTTGAATTAATTTTTCTTGCATCCTAGTTGTTTTTAAGAGATCTTTGCTTACTTTTTCACTAGCTGCAATGGTGCCTTTAAAGTCAAACGGATTTGCCAGCTTGTGATTAAGGTTTTAATTTCCTGTATATCAGTTTGAATGTGTTTCACACATTCTATTTCTTTCCTGTATTGCTTATTCAGGGGTTCCATCATTTTTATATTCTGCTCTACTTTTTATCAGTGTATTTTTTAGAAGCACTTAGTACTTCTTTGATTATAGTTATCACTACATTTTTTACTTCAGAAATTATTTCTGATCTGATTTCCTCTATACCTTTCTGCAGTTGTTTCTTTGCTTCCAACGCTATTATTTCAGAGATTTCAGGTGTGCGATTTCCAATTTCCTCTATGCTAGTGTCTTCTGCATTTGTACTGGGTGGAGTCGGGGCCTGAGACTTTTTGTTCCTTCTCTTTGTCATTTTGTGTACCACTGACTTTTGACCTTTGGTGTCGAGCTTAGACAGAGTTATTACCTTAGCCCAGGTTTAGATCTACGAAGTTCAGACTCCTCCAGGTGGGTCTGGCCGCTGTGCTCCACTTCTTCCGGCTGCAGCCTTGCAGGTGGACCCTTTGTGTCGCTCTAGCAAGCTGCTCCTGAATCAGCTGGACAGGTCTTGCCTCTGGCCTCTCTGCAGGGAGCTCTGCTGAAGGGCTCCCTGCCAGGCCCTCGAAAGCTTTGTGTCTCTCCTTTCTTGTGGTCTTACCCATGCCCGAGATAAAGGCCTCTTTTATCTTTCTTGGCTCTTTACTGCGCCAAAAAAGCCTTACAGGTCAATTTGAAAGAATTCTTTTTTTTTTTTTTTTTGCAAATGGCTTTGTTTCCCAGAGAGCTGCAGCCCAGTGACCAGCAGCAGCAAATGCTGGATGTCACTTTAGAGAGCAGGACACAGAGACTCGGAGGACAAGTGACTTGCCCAAGGCCACACAGCTGACAGAACTACCTCCAGCGTCCACCCTCAGGCCTCCACCCACCGTACTGTCTTCTCGCTCTCGCGGCTCCACAGAGCAGCTTTGCTCACACAGAGGAACTTCTCCTCAGCCTGCGTCCCCGTCTCAGGTGCCTATGTTTGCGTTCCTTGTGCAGGCGGGGTTGGTACATGCGCATAACCCCACCCAGTTGTTTTTATTTCTTTCCTCTGCTCTCCCTCCTCCCTTGTCTCTTGGTCCCCATCCCTCTTAAGAAAGATCTATCTTCCTTCTTCTATCTTTTATTTTGCTCTTTATTTATACTTCGGATTTCTCCTACCAAAGAAACCACACACTATCTAGGCCTGTGTGCCTGATTGTTTTCACTTAGCATGATGGTCTCAAGGTGCATACATTTTCCCACAATTGACTCAAGTTTATCCTTCTTCATGACAGAGTAGTACTCTTTGGTGTGTAAATGCCACATTTTCTTCATCTACTCATCTGCTGGAGGATATATAGCCTGCTCCCCAGATTTAGCTATTAAGAATTGTGCTACTAAACATGGGTATGCAGGTATTGCTGTAATATAAAGTCTCTAACTCTTTAAGGCAGGTACTTGGAAGGGGAATAACTGGGTCAAATGCGATTTTTAGTTTTAGTTTTTCAGGAATCGCCATACTGATTTCCACAGTGGTTGCACCAGCCTACATTCCCACCTGCAGCACAGAAGGGCCCCCTTTCCCAGAAGCCTCTCCAGCACTTGTTATTACTTGATTTCTTGATGATGGCCATTCGCACTGGGACGAGGCGGGCTCTCCCTGACGACCTGCGCTTCTCTGACGGCCAGGTAGGTTGAACATTTCTTCAAGTATGTCTTGAACATTTGTGGTGCCTCTTCTGTGAAGGATCTGCTCATTTCTCTTACCCATTTTTAGATTGTATCTTTTGGGGGGGTTGTTTTTTTAGTTCTTTGTAGAAAGGATTTTCTCTGTTGGCTACACTGGAGATTAAAACATCTCTTATGCTAGAGTAAAAATTAACTTCAGGGGCCGGCGAGATGGCTCAGCAGACCAAATGCCTGCTTAGGCCAGCACAGGGACATGGGCTTGATCCCCAGCACCACACACCATATCGTCCTTGCCCCTGGATGCCCTGAGTCAGCCACTGAGACCCAGTGTGGTGGTACATGCTGTAATCCCAGCACCAGAGAGGCTGAAACAGGAAGATACCTATGAGTCTGAGCTGCCTAGTGAGACTCTGTACCAAATACATAAAAAAAAAAAAAAAATTAACTTCAGGTACCAAATTTTGAGCCACACACCCTGCCTCACATGTGACTCAGCCCTGAGAAGCACTGAGCCACAGCATGGACTCAGTATGGGTTTGTTGGTAGGAACCTGGACGCCATCCTGAGCAAGCAGCAGACTGGGTGTGTGTGTGGGGGAGACATCACTAACAATCACCCCAAAGACACAGCGACCATTTGGCAGCTTCACCTTGCAGAATGATAAGAGGGCAAGAGGGGTCGAGGAACACATGTGCCAACTTTAATGACATTCAGGTAAATAAAAGTGTTTTATTTATTTGATCCATGTTGTAGCCTCCTGTCCTATCTTGAATCTTGACCTTTTCATCCAAAGACTCTAAAGTAGACCCATGTCAATAAAAGAGACCTTTGAAGAGCTCACGTTCCAGTCCTATTGCCTTTCCACCGGGGTATGTGGCCATCTGTTTCTCCTATAAAATGGGACCCAAGACCCCAGCCCCTGGTGAGATCTCAGCAGGGTGAGTGACACACAATGGCCAGCGGAACTCTGGGCCCTAGGCTGCCTCTCCCAGGAGAGAAATATCTCTATTTAAACCATAGTGGAGGCCCACTTAGGGCTGGGCCAACAAGTCGGAAAGGCTTCTTGGAGGGCAAAAGCTGAACCAGGCCTGAGAAGGGGCCTAGGTCATTCTGTGAGGTAAGCAGGTGTGCAAAGTGCAGCGTGGCCACTAGGGCTGCCAGCCAATCAAGGAATTTCTCTGTATCCAAGCAGCCCTGCCTCCTTGTCTCAGACAACCTCATAGATGAGTGGAAAATGCATGGAAGACAAGATAACCTTGTTTGCAAAGACCAGCCAGTCCTTAACGAGGCATCCTACATAGAACACGGTATAAAGACACTTCCTGACCTGAACCACAGAGGCTTTGCTCCCATCCTGGAGCCACAAGACGGTCACAGTGGAAGCCCGGATGCAATGACACAATTCCCTGCCCCTCAACTCACCCAGCCACAAATTGGGATTTCCTGACCTGGGCACGACTACATCTGGGTTGGGCAGCTCTTTTCCATGAGGGGCTGTTCTGTGTGTTCCGAGATGTGCAGCACTGTCCCTGAAGTCACGTTCATAAATGCCAGTGTGAAAACCAGAAGCACCCTCCAGGGGGCAGAAACATTGCCTTTGCTCAGGAACCTACAGGTAGCTACCCAGCATCCTCTGGGTCTCAAAGTAGGAACAGTGGCAGCAAAAGCAGCACCAGCCCATGTCTCGAAAGCCCTCTTCCGCCACCTGCTGGCTACCCAGAGCCGGGTTCTCCCGAAGGCCGACAGCCAGCCTGGCAAAAGGCCTGAGGCAGTGAGAGCTGGCCTGGACTTGGCATGGAGGCTCTGACCTGCAGAAATGGATGGAAAACAGCATCAAGTCCAGGCAGAGGCCCGGCTGTGGGGCTAGCATGGTCCTGGGCGGAAAGCTGCAGGCGGCTCAGGTCAGGCGCTCTCCTTGGGGACAATTTTGACACCCCCACCCCATCCCAGGCACAACAATGTCTGGTGCGATTTGGGTTGTTAGTACCAGCAGAGGCGGTGCTGATGCTCCCGGCGTCAGGGATGAGGGGCGCTGCTAACCGCCCCGCCGCACCAGAGAGAGCACCCCTGAGCTTGTCCCTGTCCAGCCCAGAACATAACTGCCCTGAGGTGAGCACTAAGCTTTCCAGAGTGTGCCTTCCCTGTGGCAGGGGTGGACCCTGACCTTGGGGCACAGAGGCCCACCCGGGTGCACACCCAGGAGCCTGCGGGCGCGCCCCCAGCTCTGGAGTACATGAGTTTTGCTCCCCTAAGAATGCAGAGCTGACGGTTGGAGTTCACTTAACGAAACCCATAGAAAGGAATACTGTTTTACAAACACAAACATGCTGGCCTTACTGAAATTAGGGGCCCAGGATTACAAAATAGGAAAAGCTGATTTTTTTTGAAATGTAAATTTCTAACTTCCCAGACCAGGAGGCCCACGGTTGTCCTGAGGTCAGACACACAGGTCTCCACTACCCCCAGCAGATACTCACTAAGCCTCCCAGCCCCAGCCTCCGGTCGTGCGCAAGCCGTGACAGTCAGAAGCCCGGGTCCCAGGCCCCTACAGCCAGGTCTTGGGGGGCGTGCACTGCCGTCGCATGAGTGATCTGGGCTCTGACGGCCCCATCGCAGCTGCACAAGCTACTTTAATGTGCAGATGGGGAAACTGAGATCCAGAGAGAACTTGCTGAAGGCTGCACAACAGCCCATGGCAGATGAGGGGCTGGCACCGGAGCCCTCTGACACCCATTTCCAAGATCCTCATCAGAGCTGGCTCCAATGACCCTGGCACTCACCACAGCCCCACCCAGCCCGGCTCTCCCAGGACTGCCAGGACTCACTGGCTCCTGCCAAAGTGAGTTAGTTCCATGTCAGGCTGCTGAGGCCACCAGGCTGGGACGAGCAGCCTCTCCTGCCTCCCTGAGGTCCGTAAGGATGCCCATTGCAGCAGCTCCCGGCCCTGTGCCACCTGCCCAGCTCTCCGGTGTCTGATTGGTCCACACTGGGGACAGAGCCGGTGGTCCAGCCTCTGCCTCCCCTGCAGCCTGGGCCTCCAGGTCCAGAGGCTCCTCCTGCTGACTTCCCTCCAATGCTCCTACTCCAGGCCTGGCCCAACCTGATGTCGAGAGATGGATGTAACAGTGACACATGTCTGCTTTGCTTGGACCTCCCTGGGGCCCGGAGAAGCCTGTGGTGATCCACTTGGGTGCAGAGGTTGCGCCACTCCAGAGCCTCTGGGGAGCTGGCTGCACTCAGGGCTGGGCACAGCCCTTCCCACAGCTCCTAGCTGAGCCCAGTGCCCAAGCCCTGGCCCACATCTCTCCCCCTGCACTCTCAAGTGCGTGGCCTGGGCAGAGACAGGGACCCACTCCCACCTCCCTGCTATGTGGGCTGGCGTCTCCTCAGGGAGGAAACTGTGGCCCTAGCACACGGGGGCTGCATGGGTATCATGAGGTTCAAGAGTGACCCCCAACTGTCAAATCTCATTCATCTTTCAGGGGGACCCCAAAGTTCTTTAGAGACTATAAGGGGACCACAACCTCTGAACTTTAACAACAGAATTGGTACAAAGCACTTGTAGTAAAATGACTGCACGATTCCCATACTGTCACCAGCAGTTATCTGAGCATCGAAGGATGGCAGCAGGCAGCTTGAGAGGCTGCGGTGTCCCGTGTCACCTGGGATGAGGAGGGCATGCCAGGGTGGGCAAGATGGTGAGAGGCAGAAGTGAGGCAGAGCGCCCTCCTGGGTGCTGTGCTGTGTGTGGACCCCAGCCCCCGTAGCAGGCCCCACATGGATCTGTTCTGTCACCAGTGGAAAGGCTTAGCAGACCAGAGACAGCTGTGCCCATACTCCATGGGCAGCCTTCTTCACCCATCGCATGTTCTAGGGGGTGTGACCTGAGGCGGTGGCGAGGGAACTACCCCTGTGGGAACTACCCCTGCCCTTGGCTGTCTGTCCATGATCAGCCAAGCAGGCAGGCAGTGGGTGGTGCTCAGAGGGCCTTTCCCCTTCGGCCTGTGCTTGACAAGCCTGCCTCACACTCAGTCACTCGGAGTCACTGCAAAACTGACTGGACCGTGAGAAACAAGGACAACAGCGACACTGAAGACTGCAGAGAGAGGGCAACAGAGTTCTGGATCTGCCCCAGACTGAGGCTCTAGACTTCAATGCTAAGGCCGAAGAGGTCCCAGGCTAATGGGAGACACAGTCACTCTCTACTGGTGTGAGAAATGCCAGGGCCAGAAGGGCCCTACACGTGCTTGTGCCTGGTGTCCCTGCTGCACCCACACCCTGCAAGCCTCTGTTCCCTGGCTTGCTCAGGAAGAGCCTGCTTTGACAAACGCAGGGACCAGGGTTCAATCCCTGGTCCTGCATGCTGCACTGGCCCCAGCCCTGGGCACATTAAGCCAGTGACAGAGTCTGGGCGTGGTGGTGCCTGCTGCAATCCCAGCACTGGGGAGGCTGAAAATAGAGGATCACTATGAGTCTGAACCTGTACCAAATACATAAATGAAAATAAATAAAATATCAATTGATGAACAATATTTTGCAACAACTGAAGCGCCCATGTAACCTGGCTTCCTTGGTGTGGAGTTTGCTGGAGGCACCCCTGCTCACCCACGCATGGGGTGATGGTGGCCACCATCTCCCACGCACTGGGCTGAGTTGAGTTTGAGGCTGTGACACCCAAGCCACTGGCCCTTCACAGGGAAAGGATCTGAGCCCTGGTCCGAGGGAAAGACAGAAAAGCTGGCGAGGATCCCGGTGGCCAGGGATGAGGGGTCCAAGGAAGACCCTGGAAGGGGTGTTGTGGCTGGAGGGCCAGCAAGGTATTAAAGGTGGCCACTAGGTCTTGGTCCTGAGGACCCGATGGTGGCAGGGCTGTTTGGTGGAGCAAGCTAAGCAGCTGGCTGAGGCAGCTCAAGCTCGTCATGGGAAGGATCAGTGCTCCAGCAGCAGCCTCGGCAAGTCCTTTGTGATATCACGGGCCTCCTCCTGGGGTTGGGAGGACCCCAGCAAGTCCTGCTCAGCCCAGTTCTTTGTGGAAGTCACCACAGCACAGTCGTCGTGGGGCAGATAACTTTAGCCACGCCCATCCTCCCACTTTGTGACAACAGAATTGGTACAAAGCACTTGAAGTAAAAAGACTGCATGATTCCCACTAGCCCTGCACTTACTGTACACCCTCAGTGCTGTCACGGGCTGCTAGAATGAAGTCACAAGAGCAAGGTTGGGAGCTGGAGACCTGCGCTCTAACTCGGACATAGTGTTGTAGGCAGCTGAATTAGACAGAAATATTACGGGCAGTCAGAGGGGGCCAGGCCCTCAAGGAGACAAGATGGAAGACAAGATGACTTTGCAACTTTGGAAGAGACAGACACTCCTGTATGGGCCAGACCTCAGGACAAAGGAGGAAACACAGCTGCATCCTTCCCTAGGAATGGGATTGGTATTCTAAATAGCTATCAATCACCTTGAAAGAGCTCAAATGAGTCACTAGCCCAACCCCCCACAGGAAGAGACCCTGTCCTGTGTTCATGCCCACTTGCTACGTGACCCGCTTCCCCATCTTGCCTGAGCAATGGTGTGTGTAATCTCATTGGTTGACCATAGTCCTGTCCCACCTCATGCCCACCTAAGTGGGTCTACATGTTCTCCACCACCTTAGACCCGCCTCATCGCATGGTTTTCCTCTATAAAAGTCCCTGGAAGAGACAGCTTCCCGGGCACCACCTGCTTGAGGACCCCCTCTGTTCCTCTCTCGGACAGATGCGTTCTTCCCCTCAATAAATATACTCTGCTCATAACCTCCATTTGTTCCTAAAATTCATTCTTCAGTTTTAGAGAACACAAACTTGTCCCAGGTACCGTTCGGGTCGGGAGATCATTTTTCCCCTTATCATTTGGAGGCCATCCCGAGCTCATTTTTTTCTCCTTGTGTCAATACTAGTTGTTCACTTGGGAAAGTCACTGTTGGAGCCACCGCTTCCAGCTCTTGGAATTGAGACGGAGCCAGCGCAGGGCAAAGCGCTCAGGGGAGGGCAGTGAGATGAGGTGGGGACACAGGCGTGTTCTTTGGAAATCTAAACACTGCTGCCGGGCAGTGGTGATGTCCCCGCTTCTGCAGCAGGCAGGGCGTGTCCTGTGCTTAGCTGGCATCTTCCAGGGCCGTGGAGAACACGCCTGTGTGACAGAACACAGTAGGTCCACCCCGTGGTCGCACGGCCTAGGAGTACAGCTGGAGATAAAGGAGTGGGGAGAGGCTTACCACTGCAGTGAGCAAGGACGGCAAGCACCCAGCAGTGTGTTCTGAGCGCAGGCAGCAGGGAGCTTTACTGTGGACACCGAGTCACACAATGCAGAAGCCTGCTGCCATGTGCAGAGGCGGGCACAGGTCAGCTGGAGAACAAGCTTCTCCCTGCCTCGTGAGCTCGGAGATGGCGGACAGGAGAACCCTAGTGTTCAAGCCCGCGGTCTTCCAAACGAATGGATGATGGAGGCTTAAATAAGAAAGACAAGTGACACGATTTTAGGGCTCTAGAGGGATTGAAACCTTCTAGCAGAATTTGAGATTCCCTGGGGCCTGAGGCTAGGACTTCTCTGACCAGCCTGTATTTATTTGACTGCCAAACAAGGGAGAGGGATACTGAAGAAAGCATGGGAATCTGAGCAGGACCTTGGGAGTCAGCTCAAGGACTTCTCTGAGTAATAGATTATGTTAACCCAGGAGAACTATGTTATCTCCAGGAAGGCCTTGCCAGAGGAGTGAGATGCCTTTAGTTGCAGTCTTTATCTAGTTCTTTGGGGTTGGAGCCAAATGCCCTCAGCTGTGGCCTTGTCTTGTCCTTCGAGGCCTCACAGCATCACAGGCCACTGTGGGCCTCAGCAGGGACCAGCGACTCACAGAGGTTCACTTGCTGTGCATCCACTGACCATCTCCAGACGGGGCTGAGGCCTGGGCCAGACTCACAGGCAAACATGGAGAGCCAGTTAGTGCTGTTTCATAGCGGCCTCCATCACACCTCCTGAGCCAAGAATTCAGGGTCAGAACGAGTGCTTCCCTGTAGATCAGTAGGAGAGGGACTGGCCAGCTTTGGCTGGCTTAGATTTGCTGTGGATTTCCCTGCAGGGCCTTACCTGAAACCAGCAGACAACGCCTTGAGTGAGGCCAGCAGGCATTTCCTGGGCCGCTCCTTCGCTCCCCGTTCCCCAGTCCTGCCTAACCCCATCCCTCACCCCTCCTGGGACCACATGCTCCCTCTGTGTGCTGGGCAGGCAGGGCATGCAGAGAGGTCCTGGCACCTCTTTCCTCCTGCAGCCTGGAGAGCCCCGGCATGTACCTGCCCACCTCATGTTCCTCCTTCCGGCTGGACTCCTGGCCTTCTCTCAAGGTCTGCTGTCTCCAGAACATGAATGCAAAGGTTGTAGGCAGCTAAGTTAGATAGAAATGTTACAGTCAGACAGGGCCAGGCCCTCAAGGAAACAAAATGGAAAACAAGGTGACTTTGCAACTTTGGAAGCAACAGTCACTCCGTCTGTGGGCCAGATCTCAAGACAAAAGAGTAAACAATGTAGCCACACACTTCCCTAGGGATGGACATCAGGGATTGATAATCTAAATAGGTGTCAATCACCTTGAAAGAGCCAGAAAGAGTCACTAACCCAACCTCCAACAGGAAGAGACCCAGTTCCGTATTCAGGCCCACTTGCTACATGGTTCAGTTCCCCATTTGGTCCTGGATTTAGTCAATTTTATCTGAGCAATTGGGTTTATAATCTCTCTGGTTGACTATAATTTTGTCCCACCTCGTGCCCACCTAAGTGAGTGACTCCCATGTTCCCCACCTTAGACCCACCTCACTGCATGGTTTTTACTCTATTAAAATCCTTGGAAAGGGTCAGAGAGATAGCTCAGCGGCCTATGTGCCTGCCTGGCAAGCACAAGATCCTTAGTTTGATCCCCAGTAACAAAAAAGGATCCTTGGAAGAGGTAACTTCCCAGGCAACCTGCTCAGGTCCCCCTTCTGTCCCTCTCTAGAGCAGATTTCTTTCCCTCAATAAATATATTCTGTTCTTTTTTTTTTTTTTTTTTTTTTTTTTGGTGGAACCAGGGATTGAACTGAGGCCCTTGCTCTTACCAGGGAAGTGCTTATTCTGCTGAGCCATCTCCCTGGCCCATATTCTGCTCTTAACCTGCATTTGTTCCTAAAATTCATTCTTTAGTTTTAGAGAACACGAACTTGTGTGTGTGCATGTGTGTGAGTATGCATGTGGGTGTGTGCATATGTGATTGTGTGTTTGTATGTTCACATTCATCCTTTAAAAAGGAAAGCAGTCATACCAGATGAGGGGCCCGCTACAGTCTAAATATCAGAGGTCCCCCAAAGTCTCATGTGCTTGGAGGTAGGGCTTTGGAAACAGGTGCATCATGGGAACACTGGTCATCTGTGGATTAGTCCATTGATGAGTTCAAGGCTGGGTGCGCTGGGAGGCGGAGTGGTGGGACAGTGCGGGCCAGCCTGGGGGTGTGAGCTGAAAGGCTGCATTCCCGCCCGCAGCTCCCCCCTTCTCTTTCTGCTTGCTGGCTGCCCTGGTTTGAGCAGCGTCCTGCCATGACCCACTTCTGCCAAGACAGTTCTGCTTTGCAGTCACCAACACGGACTGCATCCTCTGAAACTGGGAACCAAACTAAATCTCTTCTCCTCTCAGTTATGGGTGTCAGATAGTGTGTCCCCAGGATGGGGAAGTGACTGATACAGGACCAGCTCTGCTCCAAAGTGACCTCAGCTTAACCAGTAGCACCTGCAAGGACTCTATTTCCAACGAAGGCCACATCCTTCAGTGTACAGGTTTGCGGGAGTTCAGCTGAGCCCCTCCACTAGCACAGGTTGGGACCCCGCCCCTGAGCCTCATTCCCGAGGCTGCACATGGGCTCGTGCATTCCCAAGGCACGAGTCACTGCCATGGCCCCATGAGCTTCTATCTGTCAAGCACTCAAAGCCGGTGTCCTATTAGTGCCTCACAAGTGACAACTGCTGTCGCCGCATTTTATCTGTGCCACGAGGCTGTGTTCTGCAGCACAGGTCACAACTGCACATTCCTGCCACAGTGAGAAAGGAGGCGTAAGCAGGTGGCCTGGGCTGACAGTGGTGGAGAGCAGGCATGAGGGACGGGAGCCTACCTGGTCCTCCTCTTAAAGTTATTTCTGGACAATGCTGCCATAGACACTTGGTGCGCTGAGCAGACCCCCTGTGTACAGGGCGAGATGCATCCACAGGGGTGGAGCTCTCTGCTGCACGCTATCCTGATGTAAATGAATCCACCCACCTGCTGGGGCCAGGCCTGGAGATGCCGTCCTGGGAGGGATACAGAGGAGACACACGTGACACTGACGACAGCACAGCTCACCTGACAGCCGTCACACCGCATCCCCTTACTTCCCTTCTCACCCTCATGGGCCCCTAAGGAGGGACTGGGCCAGCTTGTCTCCGTGTCCCCTGCTATCCCTAGGGTTACCTTGTAGCTGCTGTCAGGGTCACACTGACAGGAGGTGCAGTCCAGCTATCAGCCATGACCTCTTCCTCTTCCTGCTGCTCTGGAGGTGGCCACCTTCTGAAAAAGCACCGGGGAAACCACCTCTAACTTGGCAGAGGCCAGGAAGGGATCCAGTTTTCCCAAGCCAGAGGAGCTGAACTAACACAGCTAGCTCTCTGAAGGTGCTCTGTTCTTGCCTGCCTTGAGGAATATCATGGAGATGTGACAGCTGTGAATCAAGTAGACCTATCTCCAGACACTGCCAAACTACTGCCATGACCACTGCAACTGTCCTAGATGTCCTTCATGCACACGGTGTCGCATCCATCCTGACTGCCCAGGACTTGAATTTGAAGCAAGAAGCAACACTGAATGTGCACCAATTAGAGGGTTGAGTTTAGATCAGTTTAGACCAATAGGTGGCTTGAATTTGGACCAATCATGGTCCAAAATTTGGACCAATCACTAGATTTGAATTTAGACGAATCACAGGCCTACAGCTACATAGGTAGCAATGTTTTGCACTCCTTAGGTTGGTCTATGAGGGCTCTCTCTTGTGTGCTGTTCTCTCTGGGCTCCAGCCTAGGTCCTGTGCTGTTAAATTCTTGTTCTAATGTTCCTATAAATCTACTCATGACTTAGTTCTCGGTCAGTGTGGGCGTGGTGGTCCCACAAATCTGCTGAGGCTCCTCATTCCAAGTCATCTGGACAGAGCATTCTGTGCTCGCTGGTGCTGGCTGGCAGTGTTAGGGCCCAGAGCTGGAACGCTGGCCTGAGAGCCACTGGTGCTCAAGGCCCACAGCCGGTGGAGAGTTGCCCTGGGCTGATTTTCACAACAGCAGAAGACACTAATTTAACTAGAACGTGGGCAGGAGCCACCATGGAGTCTGAAAGGACACACCTGCTGTCAGCCTGGGACCAAGGCTGTCAGGACCGAGTGGGCACAGGGAGCCCACAGGGCCAGCAGTACTATCAGCCCTGGACAGTTGCTGAACAGCACTGGGGACACAGCAGCGAGCCACTGAAAGCCACCAGATCCTTAGAGCCACCCAGCAGGGTGTTTACCTCTTCTAGGGTGGCCAAAACATGGGGAGCGAAGCTTTCCCAGCACCTCGATTTGCTCACACACTTGCCCTATGCTAACAGAGGTTTCCCACCTTGGGGGTCGGGTGTGGGTGCTTCCTTCAAGCAAACTACTGCTGCAGGGTGCAGGGCAATGCCCCCACCTGGAGGACCAGAGAAATGCAACTCTGTCCTAACCTGTGATTGTGCCCGAGACAGCCAAAGAGGTCTGATTGCAATCCCCTTGTCCCTTTCCACTGTATTCAGTGGGGTGTCTACACTTCCCCCACCCCAACAGGACCTCCAAGGACCCAAGAGCCTGATGTAGCCCAGGCTTCTCTTGGGTCTGTCCTCCCCTTTCTGCCGGATCTCAGCAGCCACTGCCCACTGCTGTGACACCTTGAAAGCTGCGGATCCCCAGCCTCAAGTGCAGCCCACACTGTCTCAGGGGCCCCTGTAAGTCCGGAGATCAGATGGAAGGATGAGGAAAAGCTGAATGGATGGGAGGGTGAACAGATGAAGGGGTGGGAGGGTAGAAAAATGAATGGCTGCATCTTGGGTAGACAGATGGAAGTTTGGTTGGATGTGTGGAAGGACAGAAAATGGGGGTAGGGGTGGGCTAGGTGGTGCTGGTCTGCCAGATCAGCAAGACTAACTCAGCGGCACAGCAAAACCTACAGTATTTATACTTTTGCAAAGCTAGTAAGTCATGATACAAGGTTGCCTAGCGATTAATAGCTGACCTTAACCAAGTAGGATGTTTATCTCAGGACTTGGGTAGTTTGACTGCTTTAGGCATTGAGGCCAATTCCCGCCTACACACATTTGATCTATTTCCTAGCTTCCCCAGCTCCCAGCGCTCCCTCCCTCCCTCTCTCCCTCTCTCTGTGTATGTGTGTATGTGTCTCCATCTCTCCATCTCTGTGTCTCTCCATCGCTCTGTCTCTGTCTCTGTCAGTCTTTCTTTCTGTGTCTGCCAGTCCCCCCCTTTCTCTTTCTTTCTTTCTTTCTTTCTTTCTTTCTTTCTTTCTTTCTTTCTTTCTTTCTTTCTTTCTTTCTTTCTTCCTT
>PVKA01043634.1:0-16703 GCA_004027165.1 Ctenomys sociabilis
AATGAACAAATTAAAAATGTCAGGCTGTGTATGGTAGTGCACGCCTATAATTCCAGCACTCAGGAGGCTGAAGCAGGAGGAGTACCATGAATTTAAGGCTAGCCTGAACTGCATAACAAGTTCTTTTTGTCTCAAAAAGAAACAAAAAAAAATTCAAAATCCATGTATCAAGAATGGACTAAAGGAGGAGAGAGGGTAAATAGGAGAAGCACTAGGACAAAGAGAGGAGGGGATAAAGAGGACAAGAGAAAAGTGGAGAAGTAGTAATGGAGAACTACTAGGGTAGAGTGAGAAACAGGTTAAGAGTGAGGAATCAGAAATTAGGAGTTTGCTCTTGGAAATTAAAATTTTGATTTACAAGATCAAAGTCCAATCAAAAGGCAAGATGAGTCAGTCTCACAGAAAGCAAACAGTTATACAGAGATACTGATAGGAGAAAATGTCAATTAAATGAGATTTCAACTTTTGGTCAGAAAGTAAGGGGAAAAAAACCTGAGAGAACTATCAAAAAAGTAACATAGGGCCAATGAGATAGTTCAGCAGACTAAGCACCTGCTTAGGCAAGCACAGAGACTGGGGTTCCATCCCTGGTACTGCATGCCACACTGGCCCTGACCTATGGCACGCTGAACAGGTCCTCAAGTCTGAGCATGGTGGCACATGCCTATAATCCCAGCACTGAGGAGGCTGAAAACAGAAGGATCACTATGAGTCCAAGCTGTATAGTGAGACCCTCTACCAAATACACACATACTAACATCTTCAATTTGCAGACCAAAACTCAGAGAGAAAGATGGGCTTCAAGGACAGCCAATATTTTGGCCCTAGCCTTTCAAGGTCAGTGAGAGCTCAGGAAATAGGAGAACCTGTACTGTAACATCCTGTAACTGAGTTGTTTCCCAAATTTACTGATGAAGGAGATTATGGGGCTACAGAAGACAGTGATCCACAATGTAGAGTGTGCCTAAGGAGTGTCACATGGAGGGAAAACATTTAGGCTTTCACAGGGAGCAAATTGGTCAAGCAATGGCTGTGACTCATCCTCATGGCTTACACTGGCAAAGGATCTACAAACTGTGGTACAGGGTTTCAGGGTAAATCTTGAGGGGATTTGAACTTTTTGACAAAAGTTACATTATGAAGGACCATTCTGTATGTGTATATACAAAACAGGATAGATATACAGCTACTTTCTCTTAATTTAATGAATCGAAAGATTTGTACTAATAGTGTTTGGACAGGATATCATGTCTGCATCTTGTACAATGAATAACCACTAAGAAGACAATATGCAATGTAGTAATTATTGAAACTGTCCTACTAATCGGTTTTGAAACTGCCTCATTGCTATTTGTTTCTTAAATAGATAATAAATTATAATAATAAATGATTTAAAAAATACACACACAGTGTTATCGACCTAGTATTTGTGGGTCCCCAAAATCATCTTCAAGCCCTAAGCCCCAGTGTGACATCAGGGCTGTAGCCTTGGGGGAGTCATTGAGTTCTGATGAACACATGAGGGTAAACTCTCCATGGTGGGATTAGTGTCCTTACAGAAAGAGACAGGACCTCCTACCCATACCATATACAAAAAATGAGCTCAAAATGGGTCACAAATCTAAATGTAAAAGCTAAAACTAAAGTCTTTTACAAGAAAACATAGGGATAAACTTTACTATCAATCTTGAGTTTGGCAAAGATTCTCAAATATGATACTAAAAGCAACAAGAGAAAAAACAAATTAGGTGCCAACAAAGAAATGTATTTGCTTTAAAATATATCATCAATAAACTGAAAAAAGAGCCTATAAAAATGCAAGTATTTGCAAGTTATATATCTGGAGATATATAAAGAATTTTTAAAGCTCATGAATAGATAACCCTATTAAAAACGAGAAAAAGATTGGATAGAAGCTTCTCCAAGAAAATTATGTATGTGACCAATAAGCACATGAAAGGAGCATTCAATATCATAAGCTGTTAGGGAAATGCAAATAAAGCTACAGGATATCATTTCACATTCAGTACAATGGCAATAACTAAAAAATCATAAAATGGAAAGCTGATACATGCTGGTGATTACAAGGTTTTGGAAAAACAAAATATCAGAAACTCTCCTACACTGCTGGTGGGAATGTAAATGGTCCCGCCAGTATGGTAAAGTTTGGCAATTTCTATACACTTAAAAGAGAATTATGGAGCCAGGCCTGGTGACACATGCCTGTGAGAGGCAGAGACAGGAGGTCACTGTGAATTTGAAGCCAGCCTGGGGTACATAATGGGCTAAAGGTCAGTCTGAACTACAAAGCAAAACCCTGTCTCAAAAAAACAAAAGCAAAAAATGCTTAAATTGAAAAAGGATAGAAAAAATAAAAACTAGGTGAAAAGAAAACAAAGACATTTAAAAAAAGAGAATTACCACATGACCTAGCAATTTCACTCCTATGTAGAAATCTAAGACAAATGCAAGCAAATGTCCACATAGATACATGTCTATATGAATATCTGTAGGAGCATTATTCCTAACAGCAAAGCAGGAGTAACAAACTAATAGTCCTTCTGCAGCTGAATGGTTAAAAGTGTGGTATATGCAGGCATGGAATTTTATTCAGCCATAAAAAGAAAAGAGGTAGGGAAATACACATCAAAAGTACACTGAGATTGCATCTCACCCCAGTCAGAATGGCTATCAAGAATACAAGAAAACAGGGGCTGGGGAGATACCTCAGTGGAATTAAGTGCTTGCCTGACAAGCACAAGGGCCTGAGTTCATTCACTGATACTGAAAAAAAAAAAAAAAAAAAAAAAAGTAGAATTGATACAGGCTTCAATTAAGATGGACCATAAAAAACTATGTGAAGTGAAGTAAGCCTCATGAAATGATCACATATCATATGATCCTATTTCTATGAAATACACAGAACATGTAAATCAACAGCAAGAGAAAGCAGAATGGTGGGTGCCAGGGAGAGGTAGGGACTAATTACAAGGTGCTCTGTCAGATGTTTTAAAAAAGGCCTGGAAGTAGAGACATATGATGCTCTTAAGTACTGTCGGTGTATTAAATGACACTCAATTGTCTACTTCAAAATGGCTAAATAATATCTGAATTTCACCTCACTTAAAAAAAAAAAAAAGAGAGAGCCTGCCATTAGCTCAGTTGTTTAAGTGACTTCTTAAAGTAATCAGGAAGCTGTGGTTCTGTCCCCAGATCCTCAAGCCATACCAGATCTACCCTGGAGGCATCCTGAGCCAGCCAAAAAAAAAACGAGATTAAGATAGTAATACATGCTACTACTAAAGTCAGGAATAAGCCAAGTTTAGTGGCACACACTTGGAACAACAGTGCTCAGGATGCTGAGGTGGAAAGATTCAGTTTGACTCCAGCTTAGGTTATGTAACAAGTTCAAGTGCAGCCTGAACTATGGTCACCATGGTGATGGATATGCAAACCACTGAATTATAATTTGGGGTGTAGGATGGTACTGGGATTGAACCCAGAACTGTTGCACTATACTATTTTCCAACCCTTTTAATATTTTATAACTGAACCTGGTCACTAAGTGCCTAGTCTAGGTTTGGATTTTCAATCCTCTCACTTCACTTTTCCAGACCTCTAGGATCATAGATGTGCATCACTACTCTAAAAATAAGTGAAATATATGACTACATAAATTATACCCTGATAAAACTATTAAAAATCAAAGCTACTGGCATATAATAAGATAATAAATTAAAATCTTCCCACAAAAAAATTCTCCCTCACCCAAGCATGGTGACCCATACCTATAGTCCTAGAACTCTAAAAGGATGAGGCAGAAAGATCACAAATTCAAGCCCAGATGGGTAATTTAGTGAAGCCCTATCTCAGAAAATAAAAAAAGAGTGGGAAGGTACCTCACTATGAAGGCCCTGGGTTCAACTCCCAGTACCACCAAAACCAAAATAGAACAAAACCACAATCCAGCTGCAAATGACTTCACTACTTAATTCACAGAATCCTAACTCAATATTAATTGTATGTATATACAGCTAGAACAAATCATTCAAAAATAAAAACAACCAGGGCTGGGGAGATGGCTCAGTGGAATAAGCACTTCCCTGGCAAGTGAAAGGGCCTGAGTTCAATCCCTCATTCCACCAAAAAAATAAAATAAAAATAAAAACAACCGTTTTGTTCATAACAGCACAAAAATAAATGAAATACTTAGGGAAAAGTATCAACTATAACAGGAAAAAATAACAAATGATGATTTATCAAAACAAAAAATATTTGTAATACAAAATATATCACCAAGGGCCAGGGATATAGCTCAGTGGCACAAGTACCTGCCTGGTAAGTGCTAGGTCCTGAGTTTGATTCCCAGTACAGGAAAAAAAAAGTCAACAAAATCAAATATATCATCAAGAAAATGAAAAGACAAGCCAAAGACTGGGAGAAAAATTGGCAAGTCACATATTCAATAAAGAACATGCATCCAGAATTTATAAAGAATCTTACCACACAATAATAGCAAGACCATCTTAATCTCTTTTGTAACACCATAATAATTAGATAACTTAATTTAAAAATTAGCAAAAGCTTTGAATAAACATTTCACCAAATGTAAACAGATATCAAACACAAAGATATTCAAAACCATTAATATTAAGCTCTGCAAATTAATCCACATGCAACACCTCTCTGTACCCACTAGAATGGTTATAATATAACAGTCTTAGTGACAGGAGGTTGCAGAGAAAATGGAACCTTCATTTATTGCTATTGTACTGTTAAAATGGTGCAGTCACGTTGGAAGAGTTTTGGTAGTTGCTTAAAAAGTCAAATCACAGAGCCAATAATTTTACCCTTAGGAACCTGAGATGAATGAAAATACACATTCAACCAAATACATGTGAGAATGTTGACAGTGGTAATATTGATTATAGCCCCAAACTGAAGCAATTCAAAAATGTCCATCAGTGGGCAAGTAGATAAACATGTATCACCAGTTCCTTCTTTATTTTTGGCAATTCCATTTGTAATTTGTAATTCCATTTGTAAAAAGTATCTACAGAAACAAAAAGCAACAAGTGTTCAGCTTGCCATTGCTTAGTTGGTGATGGGGTCAGAAAGGATGTAAACAGGGATCTATTGCAAAATGTATTTATTAGTGTAAGTAAATCACTCTCAACCAGCTATAGTAATTGTTGGCCAACTCTAAAAATGTATTAAACATCACATACAATTATAATGATGTATTTTAAGGTATGTAAATTACACTTCAATATTATTGTTGAAAAAAAAGCCCCTCAAAATAGCTGTGTTTATGTGTGTGTGTGTGTGTGTGTGTGTATGTGTATACAAATATACACGTCCTCAGATAAAGTAATCTTGCAGAATTTATTTTCTTTCTTTTGGGGAGTATAGGGGAGGGTTGGGCTTTTTTCTTTAAAGAAACGGACTGGCTTTCACTATGTAGCTCTTGTAGTCCTTGAACTCCTGGATTTAAGTGGTCCTCCTCTAACTGAGTAGCTGGAAATATAGGCACGTACCACTGTGTGCCTACCCACAACTGATTTCTTCCTTACTGCTTTAATATACACTGGTCTCTACTGGCCAAAATGAGAGACTAGATCATTTGATTATTTATAATGTATCCACTATATGTAATTGGCACAGGGTCTCACTATGCAGCTTGTACTCACAGTGATCCACCTGTTTTCAGCCTCCCCAACACTGGGATTATAGGTATGCACCACCATACCTGGACTTGATGGCTGGCTCAACACGCCTGGAGGTGGGGCCAGCGTAGCATGTGGTGCCAGGGATTGAACCCCTGTCCCTGTACTTGCCTAAGCAGTGCTTAGTCCCCTGAGCTATCTTGCTGGCCTGAGATTGAGACTTTGATAAGTTGAATAATAAACCCACAACCACCATACAATAAATGTTAGAAATAATAACTGTTACTTCAGTTTAGATGTTGACAATCATTTCAACACAGCCTTTAAATTTTAAAAAATTCACTCGGGAGGCTGAGGCAGGAGGATTGTTGAGTTCGAGACCAACCTGACCTACAAAGTGAGCTTAAGGCCAGCCTGAACTGCATAGTGAGACCCTGTCTAAAAAGACAAAAAATTAAAAAAAATAAAAATAAAAATAAATAAATAAATAAATTTTAAAAAATGTAAGGTTCATATTCACCAAGAATTTATTGAGCATTTTTTATTTATAAAATAGTCTAAAATCTATGAAGAGACAGTTTTTGAAACATCCAGCTAGTAAAAATGATTAAAGAACTTACTATTATTAATGTTGAAAAATGTTACAGTGTATTTGAAAAAGATTATTTTCAATTTTTGTACAATGATTAACTGCTACAAAAATGAAAAAGTTTAACTTTGATCCTTATGGGTCTCACACAAGATTGATTAAGACAGAATGTAGGCTACTAGTGCCCTTCCTTAGAACTAGAAAATGAGACTCAGAACACATTGTGGGCTTATTTGTCAAGATTAGAACAAAAAATGAGTAATATTTATAATTAATCATGAGACATTCTTTAGATTACAATGTAATGCTTAAGCTTAGCGTACTACTGCTAATTTTTTAAAATTTATGTTAATTAACTTAGCAGGTGGAATAGTGCCCTAAAAGCAGGAATAAAGCAAATTACCCTTAAATTCTTTCTGGCACTATTAGGGAAAATGGAAAAAATAGACTATACAGCAAAAGGTTCCTTGGGTTAGGGTTTCCACAGAAGGCAGAGGCACTGGCCAGGGCAGAGAACTGGGAGCTGTGGTACTTCCTAGGACAATAGCTGGCAAGACTGAAGCACAACCTTATTCCCAGTAAGTGAGCAACTGCTGACTTTTGTACCTCTGCTGTTACTGGAAATAAGGCTTCTCAGTTCAGCCATTAGAAGGAAGGAGTCATTTTTTTGTTTTTCTTTTAAGCAGGGTCTCACTATGTACCCCAGGCTGGCCCTGAACTCGCAATGATTTTCTTGCCTCAGCCTCCTGAGTGCTGGGACTATAAGTATGTGCCACTGCACCTGGCTAGGAGTCCTTCTTGAATTATCTGTTTCCAAAATTTTTATTATCAGCATCTCATTTTGAAAAAAAAATCTGATATCTACTCTCCATGGGTTGAATGAAGAAATGGCATAAAAAGTAAAATAAGAACAGCTGGGCTCGTGAGATAGCTCTGTGGACTAAGCACCTGCTTAGGGAAGCGCAGGGAACTAGATTGGATCCCTGGCACCACAGGCAGTGCCAACCCCACCCCCCAGGCATGCTAAGCCAGCTACAAAGACCAGGCACTGTGAAGCAGGCCTATAATTCCAGTGCTGAGCAGGCTGAAAATGGAGGATCTCTACAAGTCTGAGCTGCATAGTGAGACTCTATCCCAAACACATTAAAAAACAACAACAACAAAAGAACAACTATCCCAGGACTATCTACCCTTCAACATAAATAGCCACTAAGTTGCTGCTGGTATAAACATTACCAGTCTTGGTCATTAGGGAAAGGAAAAAGCAAAATATCAGAACTAAATTTTCCCTGAACAACAAGTGAACTAATAAAATTTAAAACTCACCTGAGAACATTTTGACAAAATCATCAGTAGACATACTCATCACCACATCTGCTCGGTCAGAGGGCTCTCCATGTCCAACATTCCCACCCTTGCTTTTGAGATCAAGAAACCACGTGCCACCATCTTCACCTGTATAGATACGCACACATAAGCACACTTAGAAAGGACGACAGTTCAGATCATCTGCCCAAAGGCTACCTCCAGCAATCAAACTCTGTAAATATTTAATAGGCATCTACTATAGTCCAGGTACTGTGCTAGGTTCTGACCAATCAGTGAAAAGAGAAATATGGTTCTTCTCACAAAAGAGCAGGTAGAAGGTGATAGAAGAGCATACTAATCAAAGGTCCAGGGTACCTACAACAGTGAAATTCAGAAAGATAGGAAACAGTTGGTTACTGGGGCCTGAGGGCAGCAAGGGTGGGAGTTATTGCTGGATTGGTACAGAAATTCAGTTTGGGTTGATGAAAAAGTTCTAGAGATGGACAATGGTGATGACTGCACAGCAATGTAAATGCATTTAATGCTACTGAACTGCATTATTAAGAATACTTAAAATAACAAATGTATGAATATTTTATCAAAATAAATTACCTGGGATGTAGCTCAGTAGTATCCCAGCACCATTTGCTAGAGCACTTGCCTAGCATAAGCAAATCCTGCAATTTGATCCCCATACCATAAAAGAATTAAGGTGGGCCTGATGGTGCCCACCTGTAATTCCAGCAGTCCAGGAGGCTGTTGCAGGAGGGTTGCCAAGGTGAAGTTCAGACCAGGCAATTTAGCAACTTAGTAAGATCCCATCTCAAAATAAAAAACAAAAGGGCTGGGTATGTACCTCAGGGAGAATCCCTGGGTTCAGTCACCTTTCTGCAAAAGATAGGTAAACAGATAAATAGATGCCTAAAGAGAGAAAGAGACAGACAGGCATGTTGAGGGGTATGCTTCAGTAGCAGCTGACCTACCACGTGCTAAAGCACAAGTGCCACAAAGCACTTGTCTAAAATCTGAAAAGCCCTAGACTTCATCCCTGAATTACAAAAACTTAGTTAAGTTAAAAACAGGTCTAGAAAAACCAAGTTGAACCTGAACTTTCAAAGTTAAGTAAGAATTAGCTAAAAAGACTAGGAAGAGGGAAAATATTCCAGATAATGGGAACTCAGGATATTAAAAATAAAAAGCAAAATCGAGGGTGCATGTAGCATGTGTGAAGAACTGAGAAAAGTACTACAGGACTGAGGTTGAAAGGGAGTAAACAGGGGCATCAGAGAAGCTCAGGAGCAGCTTAGGTAGGGAACACAGTGTGCCCTGGAAAGGACTAAATTACTTCATCTGCAGGAGGCACTGGGGACTGAGAATGAAGGATCATGGTTTGCATCTTAAATAAGTTACCCTACCTGGAACACAGGTGGTATACTGGGGAGTGTGATGGTTAATCGTGTTATGCCAACTTCACTGGGTTAAGAAACGCCTAGCAGATTTGTAAAGCACGCTCCTGGGAGAGTCTGGGTGGCCCTGAAATGTGACCATGGGTACTGTCTATGGTCCCTTGCTCATTCTTCTCTGGCTTGTTTCCAACCATGGTGGACAAAGCATCTCAGCTATGCTGTACCCTACCACCTACCACCACAAGGTTTTCTCCCTGGAGCCTGACCATGACGGGCTCTCCTGAAACCATAACCTAAGGTAAACCTTTAAGTTATGGGTGTCAGGCATTGGGTCCCAGCCACAGGAAGAGATGGAGAGTATGTTAGGCTGGTAAGGATGGGGGTACACAACGACCTTGAGGGTGTGTGTGTGTGTATAGAAAAGTGGGCACATCTGAGACAAAACTTCACAGCAGAATTACAAGCCTGGGGGTCTGGGAGATGGATCAATGGAATAAGCACTTCCCTGGCAAGCACGAGGGCATGAGTTCAATCCCCAGTTCCTCAAAAAAAAAAAAAGAATTATAAGCCCAAGTAACTGATTTGAATATTCAGAAGAAAGGTAGGTAAGATGGATAGGAATGGTCTGCTACTTTTTGGCTCTGAAAATTGGGTAAATAAGGGCATTTTCTTTACTGAGTAAGGACTTCTGAAAAACAGCAGATTTAATAGGTAGTGGCAAAAACGGGCTGGGAATAGCAAGTTGTTTATTTGCATTTGCTGTTTTCTTTTTTTTTTTTTTTTGTCTTTTTGAGACAGGGTCTCACTATGCAGTTCAGGCTGGCCTTAAGCTCACTTTGTAGCTCAGGCTGGTCTCGAACTCACAACAATCCTCCTGCCTCAGCTTCCCAGTGCTGGGATTACAGTCCTGTGCCACCACGCCCGGCTGCACTTGCTCTTTTCCTGATATGGGTATTCACTGTTATAAATCCCCCTCTAGGACTGCTTTCATTGTGTTCCACAAGTTCCAGTACATTGTACTGTCACAATCATTTAATTGTACAAACTGATTTCTTCTTTAATTTCATGTTTGACCGCACTGGTTGTTCAGGAGGGTGCTATTTAATTTCCATGTGCTTATGAAGTTCTTATGGTTTTTCTGGCCACTGATTTCCAATTTTATTGCACTGTGGTCTGATAATATGCAAAGGATCATTTCAATTCACTTGCTTTTACCTTAGCATATTCTATGAGTTAGTATGTGTTCCATTTTGAAGAATGTCCCATGTGCAACTGAGAATGTGTATTCTGACGATGCTGAATGGAGTACTCTGTAGGCATGTAATAAGTCCATTTAACATAAGTTTGCTTCAGGGCCGGGGAAAGGGGCCAGGGTGATACCTCAGTAGAATAAGTGCTTCCCTGGCAAGCACAAGGGACTGAGTTTAATCCCTGGTTCTGCCAAAAAAAAAAAAAAGAAGAAGAAGGAAGGGGAGGAGGAGGAAGGAGGAGGAGGAAGAAGAAAAAGGAGAAGGAGAAGGAGAAGAAAAAAAATAGTTCAGTAGAATAAGCACTTGCCTAGCAGGGCTGGGGAAATAGCTCAGTAATCTAAGCACTTGCCTGGCAAGTGCAAGGTCCCAAGTTTAATCCCAGGTACTGCATGCTGTTGTTGGCTCCGGAACTGGGTGTGGTGGCATACACCTGTAATGCCAGCAGTAAGGAGGCTAATACAGAAGGATCACTATGAGTCCAAACTACATAGTGGATACTTACCAAAAATAAATTTTTTAAAGTTTAATCCATTTCTAATACTTTATTATTGATTTTTTATGTAGTTGATCGGTTTTTGTGACAGTAAGGTAGTGAGATCCCCCAATACAATTGTATTAGTGTTTGACTTTTTTCATGCCTGTTGATATTTGTTTTATAAAGTTGTGTGCATTGGTATTTGTTGCATATATATTTATGATTGTTATCTGTTCCTCTTGGTTTGTCTCCTTTACAAGAATGTAGTGACTTTCTTAAACTCTTAGTCAGTCTTGGCTTGAAATTCACTTTATTTGCAAATAGAATAGCTACTCTTTTTTTTTTTTTTTTTTTGGTAACAGCATTCTGTATTTCAGAGAAGAGGCATTAGGCCTGCATGTTTATTTACAGACATATCTAGTATGCCATGTGAATTTAAGAGTTTGCTCTGTTTCCAAAGAGCTTCATCTCTTGAGAAATTCCGTCCATCTGTGAAAGAGGATGCATTAAAACATCCTTATTTCTTAAGCAGTTGGTGCCTCACTATAAGGAAAGGTGCTGCAAAACCAGATCCAAAGTACAAGGTCATCATGGCCAGCAACCGCCATTTGTTTTCCACAGAAAACAGCAAATTCTTCCCGGGGCCCTCCTCATAGTGGCTGCGACGCACCACGGAGGTTGTGAACCTCCTGATGCTCTGTCCCAACATGGTGCTGGAGGAAGCTCTGCGAAGGGGGAAGAAACGACGGGACAATTCAAACCTGCCCTTACGACCTTGTCCCTCCAGAGAAAGAGCGCTACTCTTTTCTGGCTCCAGTTGCATGGACTATTTATTTTCTATCCTTTGACTTTCAGTCTATGAATTTCTTTTTGAGTTAAATGTATTTCTTTCATGCAATACATTATTGGATCTTGTTTCTTGATCCATTCTGCCAGTCTGTATCTTTTTATTGGTGAATTGAGGCCATTAATATTGATGGTTATAACTGATACATACTGACTTACCCATGTCATGTTATTTTCCTATTGGCTCCGTTTCTTTTCCCTCCCTCCCTCTGTTTGTTTGTCTTGCCTGGTGGATTCCTTTGGTTGGGATTCATGGAGTTGTAGTCCTTGTTATAGCTTTCTAGAATGTTCTTCAAAACATTTTGGAATGCTACCAAATGTTTAAAAAAAAAAATTAAGGGCTTGGGATTTAGTTCAGCACCACAGCACCTTCCTGGCAAGAGTGAGGTTATGAGTTCCATTCCTGGTACCAGGAAAAAAAAAACTTTAATTTTTGAGTCAGGATCTCATTAGTTTGCTGTGTTCAAACTCAAACTTGTGATCTTTCAGCACCTATAGCATAAATGTATTATACTCCTGTTTATATGCACCAATCTTAAAATATTCTGAAATGTCTTCTTGCAAGAGTCCTGGATACAGCCAACTATCACCAGAGACTGATTTTCTTCAAAAAGCCACATCCCACTTTGTTCCTTAAAAGCCCCAGATTATCACAGTCCTTACCTGACAGTTCAAACTGATAGATGGCTTGCGTGGCTTTTACAACATCATCACTGAGAGCATCCTTAACAATTCTAAATGTTTCTTCCACAGGCCCAGAATGTGACTTCACATGTGCCTGTGATTTCTCTTCTTTTAATTCTGGAGCAGCACCTGTAAAATATTACTCATGTAAGTGGCTTAAGGCCACAACAGTGTAAAGTCACACAGAATTAATTAGTTAGCAAGACAAGTAGGCCATCAAATAAGACTTCAAACATAAATGACTAAATAAATGTATGGAATGTACAGAATCAAACTGATGCAACAGCAGCCATAGTCATGACTATCAAAGTAAACAGCTTGTAAAAGGCTCACTTTCAGGTTAGGTTACAAAAAAAAAAACAAAACCATTGCTTAACAATGCTTGAAATAATCAGACCTAAACAAAACTCTCATCACTCTTTTATATCCTTTTTGAATTCTAAAAACAAGTGAGAAAACCAGGAAACTGAGGCAGGGATCATTGTGAGCTCACGCCAGCCTAAACTATACACAGACCCAGTCTTTAAAAAAAATAATAAACAAACACATAGGAAAAGAAAACCCTGAAATCAGAAAAGATGCGAGTTCCAAATTATCAACTTGAAATCAGTGGACGTAGAGTTTAGCTGGAATCAACAGCCAAGAGAACTTTATAATCACCTTACCTCTAATCTAAATTTATCTGCCTGGGGCCGGGGAGATGGCTCAGTGGAATAAGTGCTTCTCTGGCAAGTGCAAGGACCTGAGTTCAATCCCCGGTTCCGCAAAAAAAAAAAAAAAAAAAAAAAAAAAAAAAAAAATTATCTGCCTAATGGTCTAATCATGTGTCGACCCATACCTTCCCATCAGAGGTTAGAAATGTTCTACAAGTAGAGCCTGTGTTAAGGCCACACCTTTTGTTTAGGTCTGATTATTTCAAGCATTGTTAAGCAATGGTTTTGTTTTGTTTTTTTTGTAACCTAACTTGAAAGTGTGAACACAGAGGACAGCCTGCTCAGGAAGAGAGACATGTAGAAGAGTATTAGCTACACAAGCTTAGTTTCTTCTCCCCTTGTTTACTTCCACTGGTGCCTCCCACTGGATAAAAAGGGAGGCCAAACTGTTAGGTCTTCTCTGGAAGCTCCTCTAGCTGAAAACCCCAAGCCAAAGAAGCAGAAGTTTCCTGCAACATTTTTAACTTGAGTCAGTTTAACCCACTTGTTATAAAAATTTTGTACATGGTTAGCCTGGAGAGAGGATAGCAGTTGATAGGACTCTTCTCCCCTCTCATGATATTGTTTCCAAAATTAGTCTCTGTTCCTTTATTTCTTCTGGAATTGCATAGGGGAAGCTTAGAGTTATCCTTAGAAATGAATAAGAACGATTCACTAATCAAACTGATTCAAGCCCAACCTCCTATCTTGTCCAATACAACTAATCCAAGATTATAAAATTAAATCTAATTGATGACATAAAGACAGTTGATAAATATAATGAATATAAAATTGCCAGGTGTGATGGCACAGGCCTGTAATCCCAACTACTTGGGAGGCTGAAACAGGAGGATCAGAAATGCAAGGCCAGCCTGGGCAACTCAGACCCTCTCTCAATATTCTATCACTAATCTGCATCCCTAGGTCTGCATCAGAATATAGATAGAATATTTGCTTGGTAGGCACAAGAACCAGGATTCTACTTCCAGTAAAAAAATGCAAAAAATAAATAAATGAATATAAACTGCCTTCCATTATGATGTTTGGAATGGAACAAAAAGTTTCCCCTGTACCTCAATGAAACAGCTAATACTGTATAACTTTTGTAATATATATATATGCAATATTTTTTCAATGTATCCTTGAAAATAAATTACTTGGCAAATGTACTCAAGCATAAATGACTGAGGGACACTGACACAAGGTACTTTTTTTGTTTGTTTTTTGAGATAAGCCCAGTCTGAAGCCCAGTCTAGCTTCAAACACTCAATCCTTCCTCATTGGGCTCCAAAATATTGAGATTATAGGTATTTCAGGTGTATACCACCACACTAAGCTAATCTTGTTATTTAGAAACCAAAGACATTTGCCAAGAGATAAACTGCATAATTTTAAAATTTGAAATATTTATATATTTTAATAATAAAAGGGCACCTAGGCTTATATACCTTCAGTTCTGCCAGAAGGTATATAAGCCTAGGTGGAAATTACTACTATGTATCAGAAGCCTTAAATTATCTTTCCTTTTGCAGGTAATCCCAGTACTAGGGAGGCTGAGGCAAGAGGATCACAGGAGGTTCAAGCTCTTACATAGTAAGTTCAAGGCAGTCTGAACTACAGAGGAAGATCCTCTCTTAAAAACAAAACTGGGGCTCAGGAAGATAGCTCAGTGGAATAAGTGCTTGCCTGGCATGCACAAGGTCTTGAATTCAATCCCTGGTACCACCAAAAAAAAAAGAACAAAAAATGTCTTTCCTTTTACATAATTACCTACTTATTACGCTCTAGGGTAAGAAAATCATATAAGGACCAAAACCAGTGCAGTAACATTTATAAAATGAAACAATTACAAACCACTAAATAAAAGGAGATACAAACAATGCTAAGTTATCTTTTACTAGGTTGTTTTTGAAGACATGAAAAATATTAGCAATATAATTATAATTAAATGCAATATCTAACTTGATCAAACACTTATTTGCAGGGGTGAATTTTCAGTTATATTTGCAAAGAAAAAGTGACTAGATGAAAACACACCCAAATACAAAATCATGTTTGTTTCTGATGGTGACTACTCTTTTTCTATTACAAACTATTAAAAAGCCCGGCATGGTGGCACATGCCTGTAATGCCAACTACTCCAGAGGCTGAGGCAAAACAATCATAACTCAAGTCTAGCATGAACAATTAGGAAAACCTCCTCTCAAAAAAAAAAAGTGTGAAAAGGGTGAAAGGTGTAGCTAAGTGCAAGGCCCAGGACATAAAGCCTACCTCTGCGAAAAACAAAATTTAAAAAACCTTTTCTTAAATCTCACAAAGGTGACCAAATATAAAACATATAAAAGTTAGTATCCACCTTCTTTATTTATAACTTGCCTTTTTCCAGAAAGCATTTGTAAAATGTGCTTAATTAAACACAACTCAAAAATGAAGTGAAAGTTGGGTGTAGCACCACACATCTGTAACCCCAGCACGTGGCAGGCTAAGGCAGAAGGACTGCTGTGAGTTTGAGACTAACCTGGACTACATAGTGAGTCCAAGGCCAACCTGAACTACAGAGTCTTACTGTCTCAAATAAATAAAAATGTAAAAAGAATGAATTAAAATCAAAAGGATGTAGCTGAGTGGCAGAATGCTTGCCCAGTATGTGGAAAGCTCCACATTCAGTCTCAATTATGTTAAAAAGAAAAAAGAATAATGAAAAGGAGTGAGACAGATTTTAAAATGACAACTGGAATGCTCAGCAATTCACACAAGGTTACACAATGGCAGGAAGCACACCAGAAATTTAAATCCAGGCCGTCTGACTAAAGAGCCTGGAACTTTATCCACTTGGTAATAATTCCTCCACATTTCTTTCTATATCTTGTTATCTAATTCTTACACTACCAAAATAAAGGTAAGACACAGAAGCAAGATCTGAGCTCACCAGAATGTCCCAAGCACTGACTGCCAAAGCAAGGGGAACAAAGACACAGGCTTCCTTTGTGTTTTCATGGGAAGGAATGTATTTAGGGTTAGTGGTTATACTTAGACAGAACTACATTTGTCATGTAAGTAATGCTGTAATCCTTCCCTCACTGGTAGGTGACTACTTCAAGTGATTCATATATTAATCAAGATATATTATCTCTCTTGTCTAGACTGTCAAAAAGATCACAGTAAAAACATGAGCTTGGGCCCTGAAAGACATTTGCCAAGAGATAAACTGAATTATTTATGGATTATTTAGACATATGCATAAAGACCTGACAAGCAAATGGAGCTTCAGGAGACACAAACCAGTCTGTAAATATATTTTAAAGGTGTAGTAGATTACAAATCTGTGAGCTTGAATAAAAAAGAGATACAGCATTTCAATAATTTAAAAGGAAAAAAGACATATGACTAACAGCCCCTAACAGTACTCTCCTATCTTCACTCTAAAGTATGAAAATGTATTAAAAAAGGGCTGAGAGTGTAGCCCAATGGTAGACCACTTGCCTAGCATACATAAGGCCTTAGGTTTGATCCTACACTGCAAAAAAAGTAAAAATAAAAAAGTACTTAAAAGAACACAAACACTGAGCCGGGCGTGGTGGCGCATGTCTGTAATCCCAGCACTCGGGAGGCTGAGGCAGGAGGATTGTTGTGAGTTCGAGACCAGCCTGAGCTACAAAGTGAGCTTAAGGCCAGCCTGAACTGCATAGTGAGACCCTGTCTCAAAAAAAAAAAAAAAAAAAAAAAAAAAAAAAAAAAAAAAAAAAAAAAAAAAAAAAAAAAAAAAAAAAAAAAAAAAAAAAAAAAA
>PVKA01043635.1:0-16644 GCA_004027165.1 Ctenomys sociabilis
AAAGAAATTGTCGACCATATCCATTTACAGCTCAGCTTAATATGGGCTCACGATGTATACTTCATTTTTATACATTTATGCTTTTCTGCTGGATGGTTAAGACCTAGGTAGATCCAAACTTATATACCAACACATGTACTTTATATTTCCTATGTGGTCATTGAAGTCTTCTCAGGGTTTATCTTGTAGTCCTGTACATACATCTGAAAATGCACCAAATAAAGAACCAAATAACATTTCCAACCATAGAGTGGTCCATTTTTGGATTGGGTATTTGAATTTGGGGTCTGACTTTTTTCAATTTTTTTGTGTTGGGTAACAGTCCTTTGTCTGAGGGAAAATTGGATAAGATATTTTTCCCAGTATGTGGATGATCTTTTCACTCTATTGGAGATTTCTTTTTTATGTACAAAGGTTTTTTTTTAATAAGATGAGGTCCCAGATGGTGATTCTTTGAAGTATTTCTCATGCAGTTTGGGCTTTGTTCATGAAGAAGCCATGAAGTCACTGCTTACATGTGTCTTCAAGATTCCTATTTTCTCTTTTAATAGATTTAGTGTTTCTGTTTTAATATTTAGATCTTTGTTCTATTTGTTAAATGCATGGTGATAGATATGAATCTAGTTTCAATTTTTGACACATACAGAGCTAGTTTTTCTAGCACCATTTATTAAAGAGACTATCTTTCCTCCTGTAAACACAGCCAACATTTCCTTTATCAATTCTATTGATAAATATGTATGCTAATTCTAATACATATGTATTGTGTGGCTATAAATGTATCATTATAATATAACGTATTTTTAACTCTTTGGGGAAGGAAGATACCTAGTAGGAGAATAGTTGGGTTAAATGAAATTCTAATTTTATGTTTTTGAAGAATTGTGATCATGTTTGCATTAGCTTACATTCTCATCAGCAATGTAAGAGAGGTCCTTTTTCACAACAGCCTCACTAGCATTTGATATTTGATTTCACATTGATAGCTATTCTGCTGGAATTTGATGAAATTTTAGTGTTGTTTTATCTTCATTTCTGTGATGTTGAAGATTTTCTCTCATATACATGGGGTCATTTGTATTTCTTTTTCTGATAAGTGTCTATTCATTTTAGTTGTCCATTTTTAACTGGATCATTTATTTGGGTGGTGTCTACTTTTTGCATTATTTACATGCTAGAAATAAATACAAAAAAACCCTAGAATTTTTTAAATAACTGATATTGACATATATTTGAATGTTCAATAGATCATGGAAGAATCAAAGAAGAAATGAACAGTCCCTAGAATCAAATCACAACATACCAGAACTTACGAGACACAATGAAATCAATCCTAAGAAGAAAGTTTACTGGAATTAATTCTCACACTGGAAAACAGAATAACTCCAAATAAATGACTTAATGAGAAGATTTTAAAAACTTGAAAAATAGGACTAGCTCAAAGCCCAATAATGATGAAAATCATAAATATCAGAATGGAAATATTGAAATTGAAACTAAAAAAAAAAAAAAAAAAAAAAAAAAAAAAAATATATATATATATATATATATATATATATATATATATATATATATAGTGAATGTAAGATCTGGTTCTTTGAAAGGATAAACAAAATAGACACAGCCCTTAGTCAAACTTAACAAAAGAAGAAAAAGCAAGACTCCATATCAATGTATTTAGAAACATAAATGGCAAAAGTCATGGACACTGCCAAAATTGAGATCATTAGCAACTGTCATGAAACATTATACTCTAACAAACTGGAGAGCCTTAAAGATGTGGATAGATTACCAGACACACATGAATTATGCAAAGATTCTGAATAGTCCAAGAACAAGCAATGAAATTGAGTTAATAATATATTTTTTTTAAAAAAAACCTACCAACCTCATACCTTCACTGCTCTATTCTACAAGACCTTCAGGGAGGTTATAACATGAATACTCCTCCAACACACTGACGAAATTGAAAAGGAAGGAGTAACTGTCAAAGATCATTCATGGAAGCCAGCCTCACTATGATTCCAAAACCAGACAAATACCCAACTAAAATAGAAAACTGTAGGTCAATCCCTGTAGTGAATACAGGCACAAAAATTCTCAATAAGATGCTGATAAATAGAGTACCAAAAATGATCAGAAGGATCATATACTATAACCAAGTAAATTTTATCACAGAGATACAAGGATGGTTCATAAATGTAATATGTCCCATAAATAGAAGCAAGGACAAAAGTCACATGATCACATAAATAGATGCAGAAATTTTTTTACAAAATCCAAGATTCATTAATGATAAAATCCCTGAAGAAGACAGATGTAGAAGGAATTTATCTCAATCTGATAAACATATTTGTGACAAACCAATAGCCAACATCATATTACACTGGGAAAAATGGAAAAATTTCCCTCTAAAGTCAGGAATGAAGCAAGAATATCCACTATTACTGCTTGTGTTCAATATAATACTTGAAACATTAGCCAGAGCAATTCAGCAAGACAAAGAATCAAAAGAGGTATGTATAAGAAAGGAAAGAGTCAAATTTATTTGCAGATGACATGATCCTCTACATTGAAAAAACTCCACTAAAAGACTCCTAGAATTCAGCAATGCAACTGGATAAAAAAAAAAAAATGCAAAAAATCAATAGTGTTCCTGTACACCAGTAATGACCACACTGAGAAAAAAATTAGAAAAACTATTCATGATAGCATAAATCAAGGAGTTGAAAGACCTTTATAATGAAAATTTTAGAACTCTGGGAAAGGAGACTGAACAGCTATCACAAAATGGAAAGACATCTCCATGCAATTATTTTTTAAAAAATGGAATGACAACTCCTGTTCCTAAATAGAATGAATATTGTCAAAATGGCTATACTTCCCAAACAGACATTCAGATTTAATTCAATATCAATCAAAATTATAAAAGCATTTCTCAGGGAACTAGAAAAAGACCTCCTAAATTCATATGGATCCCTAAGAGAATAGCAAGAACAATCTTGGGTAATAAGAACAAAACAGGAGGGATCACAGTCATAGATTTTAAATTACAATACAAAGTGACAGTGATTTTAAAAAACCACGATGGTGGAATAAATACAAACATGAATGTCCATGAACCCAAGGACATAGGAACAACCTCATACACATTCAGTCACCTGATCTTTGACAAAGCGTCCAAAACAATATGCTGGAACAAATAGTGCTGGCAAAATTAGCTATATACACACAGAAGATAGAAATTAGATCTGTGTCACACACCATGTCCTAAACTAAAATCAAAATGTATCAAAGATTTAAATATTAAAACAGAAATACTTAACTTGGTGGAAGATAAAACAAGCAAAGCTCTTGAAGACATATGCGTATGCAAGACTTGCTGAACAGAACCCCAATTGCACAAGAAATATCAAAAATTAGCAAATGGGATTAAATCAAATTTAAAAACTTCTGTAGAAAAGCATCTCTTAATTATGTTCATTGATAAGGAATTTATTATCCATAATTGTGACTTCAAGTCTTCTTGACCCAACCTCACCACAAATGGATTATTCATCACACGCCACTCCTTATTCCTAGTTAGACACCAATTTAATGCTTTTATCTGTGTTCTTTACTTTCTGTTTTACCCAGTATTGTTACATAATTCTCTTTTTGTAATCAGGCACTGTTTTTGTTTTTTTTTTTTTTGTTTTTTTTACCTATTTCTTCAGTGAACACAGATTGTTCAATGCATTAGAACAGACCTTTCAGTAAGGTCTAATCTTATGTTCTGTCTGTAGCAAACCTGTTTAATTAAAATGTAGCATCTCCCAGAGGTGAGCTTTCCCTGGCAAGGGCCTGTGGATCCAAGGAGATGGCTCCTTGGAGGAACAGCAGTGACCCATGGTGGCCTTGCAATAGAGCACCCCCTAGAAATTTGCAGGTGATGGATACTACAAGAATCATCATTCTCAATCAATTATACTTTCATTTTCATTGTTCATGTGACAATAAATGGTGAACAGAATATATTATGCAACCCATTGAGCCTCACTTTTCATAGCAAATGATTCCTTTGCCTGGGAAGGTACTTAGGTTGGAAATGGAAAACAATTCAAAAAAACAAATTTGAGGTAATAGCAAATATTCCTTACACAGAAACTGAACTGGGCAGAGCATTTTCCAGTGAAGCCTATGTGTTGCCATTAACCTCATTTCCCTGTCTCAAGAGAGATAGTCTGAAGACTATTTTTGAATGTTTATTGGGTGTCAATCACATTAACAGACTGAATAGTCTGAGGGATTATATAACTTGAATAAGATCACACAGGCAGTAACTGCAAAATTTGTTGAAAACAGAAATCTCTTAAATATGACACTGTATTGCTCCCTTCCCAGAAGTCCCACAAAGTCACCACTTTCACAGTTTCTACATTGAAAACACTTCTGATAGCTATTATTAGTAACGAGAGCTCTCAAGCCAAAAACTTGTAGTGTAAGAGTTAAACTTTGGGTAACATGGAGAGTGCGGTAGCACAGTCTGTGGTGACTGATCAGTGGCAGTGCCAGAAACTCATTAATCGGCCTTCACCAATGAGGACCACAGGGCTAAATAATGCAAACTGAGAAGCATAACCACAAGGTATAAAACGTAAAGCCATATTAATATGCTGAGCTGTAAAAGGCTCAAGTCAACAACTTCTGACAGTGTCAGTTCTGCTGATAACCCACTAGTGTTATGGACTATTGGACTATATTGGCTTATTTTGCTGAATTCAAGCACCTACAATATTTGAATGGCAATGGAACACCCATCTCTGACAAAGCTAAACAAAAAATGAGGATATAAATGAAGTACCATTTTGTAGTGAAAAAATAATATATATGTATCTGTACACATGAAATAGTTCAATGAGAAAAACATTTGTGCTAATCATATTTAGACAAGATATTATATCTGCGTCTTGTACTCTGAATAACTACTACAAAGACAACAATATACAATATATTAATTATTGTAACTGTCCTAATAACTTGTTTTGCAACTGTCTCATTGCTATTTCTTTCTCATTAAAATTAATTTTAAAAGAGGAAAATGCATAAACAGGAGTGGAGAACAAGGTAGGTGATGCGGGATGTGATTCTGTCTATGCTGTTCTTTTTTTTTTTTTTTTTTTGCTTTAAACAATTTAGTTAACTGAATTGGACTGACAATTGCTTCTGAAGTGAAATGTTTTCTTGCATTTATTTTGGTACATCTCTTCCCCATGATGATTTACAGGATCTTCAAGCCAATGTAAAGATTTTATAAATATCTGAATATTTGGGTGTACACTTGCACAATACCTCAGCAATATCTTTCAGCAAGAAAAACACTGAAGAGTAAAGACTAGACACAATGACTAGGTACAGTGAACATCTGCTCCAAATATTTCTGAGGTAAGAAGACACACATATCTGTTCAACTGAGAAAACCATCCTTACAACACAGAATGATTTCATTTTTATGGAGGACCTAAAACACTTAAGCTGCCAATTAATAGCTTAATAGCAGAGCAACATCCCCAGCTTATGCCATGAATTCATAGGGAATAGGTTCCAACAACTCAGTTCCTTTCCACTGGCCCTCACAAAGTGTACTTCTCTGGGAGGGGCAGGCTGGCGCTTCAGTTGAACCCAGGTACCTTTCTCTTTGGCTTCCTTCTTTTTCTGATCATTTTCCTTCACATTTCAGGAAGCTATCATGACTTTTTGAGGGTTTAATATGCTCAATACGCACATTAATCCTCTTGGCAAGTATCTTGCCTTTACCTTGCTTGTTTACATCAATGCCAACAGCATGCTGGGTAATGTTGTAGACTCTTCCCGTTTTGCCATGGTAACATTTGTGAGGCATTCCTTTTAGCACAGTACCCATTCCATTGATGTCTACAATATCACCCTTTTTGTAGATTCTCATGTATGTGGCAAAGGAGCAACCCCACGTTTTCTAAAAAACCTGGACAATATATACCAGGTTCCCCTTCTCTTTCCCTTTGTGATAGTCATTCTGGCAAATTACTGGAAGATGGTAGTTCCAGCAGAAAGGACTATGCTGTTCTCAACTAGGGTCTTTATCAGGATAAAACAGATGAATAGATGACCCCAAACCTAAACTGAACTTTTACTGTACATTAATTGCAATGTTCTGTCTGTATTTGTCAAAACAATTAGTTTCAGGTAGTCTCTGCAGTTTATATGAAGGCAACTTCTGAACCACATGGACTTGGCCAGTTTTTGTCATTCCCTTCTGAGTGTCATAAAAAAAGATGAACACAATTAGACTAGTGCTCACAAACCAGCATGCAAGGAAGGGAAACACTTTTCAGGACCATGTGCTTGCTTTACAGTAGATGTAGCAGGCTTTCTGCTCTTACAATGAGCAAGCAGCCAGGCCACAGCAAGTCATACAACTCACATGAAGTCCCTGTGTGACTATTGCAAAGATAATACCAACTATGCAACTTCAGCCTCTTTAAAGCCAATGTTTAATCACACTTGTGCTACATGACTATATTCTCTCTCTCAAAAAAAAAAGAAAGAATGCATTAGATCCCCATGAGTAGCATGCAGCAAACAACTCAAAAGCATTCCATTTTTGTTTTCTTCCTTTATATGTCCATGAAAAAGAAAAGTGCTTAGATCCAGAAGGTACTGCTGCTGAGATCTCTGAAATTCACCCATTTTCTGTTTCCTTTTGTGTAGCCTCATGTTGTGTTAGTGAACAACTTGTGTCTGAGACTATTTGAAAGGAATTTCGTGGATCAGGTTGATGGCTTGTCTGGAAGCAAGACCAGCAGGAATTCCACTTCCCACAGGTTGGCAACAGCACATTCTTAAAATTAGACCAAGGCGATATATTCTGCTCTTGTCTTTCTATAATTATTCCCTCTTCTACAGAGGCTATAACGGTAATACTTCAGGCATCCATTCAGCTATTTAAAAACCAAAAAATTTTCTGTGTCATGGTCCTTAAAAAGATTTTAAGCTTTGTTGTTTTTTTTCTGTAGGGCTCCCATTGAAGCATGCCCATGAGAGGAGCAAAAATTAAAAGCTGTTTTGAGAAGTGAAAAGATTTTTTTTTCATGTGGGAGAAAAATTGGAAGTATGAGGCTGCTTTCCCCGTTGCTCTTCAGAAGACACAAATCGCTTCTTTAACCTTTCTCTCTTTTTTTTGAATAATTCAGTCATTTAAAATTTTTTTAAATAAATAACCTCAAGTCTAGAAAAAAGGGCAACGAATGAGTTCCAGATAGAAGAGAGATGGAGACCCTATGTAGGGCAGGTCTGCCTGGAGGTGGGAGTGAGGCAGGCTCAGGGTTAGAGGACCTTGTTTCTAGTTGTTGTTTTTGTGTTTCCAAACCCTCTTGCTCAGGAAGGGCAAAACAGTCTTTGACGGAGCTCAAAGTGAAGACTCAGAGAGAAAGGCAGCCCCTCCTGCAGGCCTGCTGCTTTGTTCGCCAGGGTTGATCCCGTGCTGAGCATTATTTAGTCTTCCCCTGCTCCTTTTGCCTTCTTGAGGGAGGGGATTTTGTTATCTTTTTCGTAGGACTTCTGCTGCTCAAGTTCCCAGGAAAGAAGCCTGAAAACTCCACACATTCATCCTCACATCACATGGGAATGCCCTGGACTGTCCAGCCTGGCCTCGCAGGACCACAGCAATGGGGCAGGCCTGGGGTCAAATTCCGCCTGCAGAGTGGGTGGCAGGAGCCACTGGCTTCCTTCTAAGGGTGTGCCCCAGGGCCCTTACACCCTGCCTCGTTGGTTGGTAGATGTTTGCCATCCCTAATAGCTGCAGAGTGGTGCACTACATGTCACATCTCAATAATTTTTATTTCCTTCCCCCCTTTCCATCCTTTCTTTAATTTTTTTAAAATTAAGTTTACTGGTACATTTTGGGAACACATAATGATCACACTCATCACACTGCCTATGCATGATGAAAATTGACCTGCCCCTCAATTCTCCTACTCTTGCTTCCACCTCTTTCCTGTTTACAAAAGTTTATTTCCAATTTTTCCTTCTTCTCTTCCTTTTGCATTCCCAGATCCATCTCCAGATTCCCTTCCCATTTTTTGCTTTCCCCTCCTGGCTTCCTTTTACTTTGCTCTTCAAATTATTTATAGTTTAGGTTTTTCAAGTAAGAGAAGCCCTGTGATATTTAACTTCCTGTGTGATTTATTGCAGTTAGCACTATGGTCTGAAAATGAATCCATTTTTGTACAAATTCCTCCTTATGTCTGAATAGTGCTCCATTGAGTGTAGCACTGCATCTTCGTTACTCATTCCTCTTTTGAAGGCTGGATAGGCTGCTTTTAAACTTTAACTGCTATGCATTGTGCTTACACATGCATGAGTAGGAAGGTATCACTATACTATATATTTTGAAAAGTATGTCTTTAATTCTCTTGAGAAGATGCCCAACAAAGGTACAGCTGGGTCAAATGAAATTTCTGTAGCTAGTTTTTTGAAAAATATCCATACAGGTTTTCATAGTGGCTGTATTAGTTTATATTCCCACTCACAATGTAGTTTTTCTTCCCCCCACCCAACATTGCCAGCCTCTGTTGATTTTGAGTTTTGACGATGGCTATTTTTTGGAAGATGGAATTTTAGTGTTGTCTAGATTTGCATTTATCCTTTCTTCATGAATTGTTTGTTTGTTTTTTGCTTAAGCCATTTGAAGTAGGCTTCTATTGCTGGCAACAGCAGATTGCCAAAGTCAGACCTTGACCCATACCAGCTCTTTCTGAGATTTGGACTGGGGGATCTACATTTGAACCAGAGCTCCTGTCACACAGCCCTGGAATGCTCGTGTGTGGAAGAGGCTGGCTGAGTCTGACTGCCCTGTTCTGCTCAACTTCCCTCAAGGTCTTGTCCAAATCAAATACCAAGGGAGAATTACAAGGAGAATGATACAAAGCTGAGCCAATAAGGCATAAATACTAGAAAGCAATTTATGTGGTCCATGCCTGTGATCTCTGCACTCTGGGAGGCTAAGGCAAAGGGATCACAAGTTTGAGCCCAACCTAGAAAGTTAGCAATTTAGAGAGATCCCCATCTCAAAACAATGAATGAATGAATGAATGAATGAGAGTTGGTGATGTAGCTCAGTATGAAGGCCCTGGATTCAGTCTTCTGGAAGGGGGGATGGAGGAAGTAATTTCATTCATGTCACCTCACTCTTGCCGATATTTTGAGCATTGGATGAATTCCTGTTCTTTCATGGGGAGCAGCTCTAGAAATGGCATCAAATGTTTTGAGGTATAAGGTCAGAATTCTTTGAGCTAAGCCTGGACTCACTTGTGAGTAGCCAGCAAGTACCATCTCCTGCTCCTTCCCACTGGCCCACTGAGTCCACTTCTGTGTGTTGAAGCATAGGAACTAAGAGCTAAGAAAAGTTGCTCCCTGCTAAGGCATTCTGAGGCACAGCCTCTGAAAATGTAATATAATTCATCAAGCAGTGTGTGTGCAATGATTCCGAAAGATCCATATGTGATTTTGTTTCAGCCACTCTAATGGGAATGTGTCAAGTTCAGTTACCGTCTTCTATTATCAGGTTCACTCTTGACTGAACCAAAGTGACTGCTTTCCAGGGAGGTGTGGTCATTCTGCAGGGTGTCCTTGCTTTGCAGGGGCACATTCACTTGTCAAAATGGGTCTTTGGATCACTGGGGAGATAGCTCAGCAGTCTAAATGCCTGTCTAGAAAGCACAAAGATCCAAATTCCATCCCCAATACCATATACCATGCTGGTCTCAGAACTCCAGGTACACTGTGCTGGCCACCAAAACCGGGCATGGTAGTGCACCTCTGTAATCCCAGCACTAGGCACTAGGGAGGCTGAGACAGGAGCATCACAATGAGTGCAAGGTACATAAAACCCTGTACCAAATATAAATTATATATATATATATATAGTCTTTGGACTAGGATAAAGCCCTTTCAGTGGTCAAACCCTAGTATATTATTTCTAAAAAGAATGTACCAACTTGCCGACATCATCATCCTTCACTGATTTTAGAAAGAAAAAGAAAACTCTTAAGCCCGTGTCTTCAAGAGTGAGTGATTTCAAGGTATTCATGATGGGCTGGGGGAGCCAGAGGTTAGTGCAGAACAAGATGTCACATTGTTTAACAGAATGAAAGAAAATGACAATCCTTCCCTGATAAAATGAAGGTCAGGCTTCTGGTCTGGAGAAAACTGGTGTCTCCAGGGGACAGAGTATTTTATAGTCACAGGAATGTGTTGTCTGACACATGGATGGCAAAATGCTTGAGAGCCAAGGGTTATTATAAATGTTCCACAGAAGCAAGATCTTCATTGGAAACTAGAAAAACCCTTATGCTTTTGTGAAGAAAGAGAAACCCTGAGGATACCAATAATTGGAATTTAGTGCTAAGCAAATACTCACCTCCCTCTATCGTCTCTTTTGCCTTAAGGGTGAAAAATACATCAGAAGCTCCTTGCAACAAGAACTAAGTAGAGTTTGTGCTCTAAGTAGCTGCATATGGTCTATGTGGAGGACAGAGCTGTTGCCTTATTTGTGGGGATGTTAGATTAAAGTAAGGTGTGCATAGAAAACACAAACAAAATAACCAGTAAGTAATTGTTAGAGGAGCCGGAGAGATGGTTCAGTAGAATAAGCACTTCCCTGGCAAAGTGCAAGGGTTTCAGTTCAATCCTCAGTTCTGAAAAAAAAAAAAAAAAAAAAAAGTACTTGTTAGTGTTTATCTCTATGCCTCATTCTTTGGGCATCTGAAACCAGGATTATTTACCTAGTATCCTGGGCTGAGATCACCCCACCAATCTCTTCAGCAGCAATTTGCACCATACAATTTTCAGTCCAAGTCCAAACATTCCTATACCACACCATCAGTCTCTTAGGAAACTTGGGCAACAATTGTCAGGTTTATGAGACCAGCTCCACCAACAGCAGAATCTTTGAGTCCCTTGGGAAATGTACCATTTTTCAGATGGAATTAAAATTTTGTCTAGCCAGGGAGATGGCTCAGTGGAATAAGTGCTTCCCTGGCAAGCGCAAGGGCCTGAGTTCAATCCCTGGTTCTGCCAAAAATAAATAAATAATAAGGGAAACAAACTCTTAAAAAAAAAAACGAATCTGTATGGTTAAGGTGTCTTGAAACTGTCTGATTGACATTTGTATTTTAATAAAATAAAAATAAATGAAAAAAAATTGTCTATAGCTTATTTCTCCTATTCTTCTCCTTTGAATGATGTCCATGATTTTGATGGCTGGTTCTTTTTTCTTTTTCTCTTTTTTTTTTTCAACCAAGAATCAAACTCAGGACCTTGTGCTTGCTAGGAAGAGCCCTATGCCACTGAGCTACCTCCCCAGCTCTGATGACTGGTTCTTAATGCTTGCTGTTTAATAAATCCTGAGGAAGTCTTGAGATTATTGACAATTGTAGAAAATCACTAGAATTTCAACAGCACATCTGCCTTGTACCTTTTAAAATATTCTACTACCAATAAAAATGATGTTTATTGAGTGCCTACTATGTTCTAAGTACTACACTTTATTCCAGCATTGTTAATTTTTCTAACGAGCTGTCTGTGCTGAGAGCTATCACCCTCATTCTAGAGACTATAAAGCGATGGCTTGGACATTCATTAAGTAATTTCTGGCCTCTAGCTGTTGAAAATTCTAATTGTGTTTTATCTGGTGAGTTCAAGGAGAATCTTGCTGGCTTTGTGGAATGATTAATGTACATTCCTGATATTTCACAACTTCCTGCCATGTCAGTAGCATCTCATTCAATTCCATAATTGTTTCGGATCCTTTGCAAGCTAAAACTGGTTGGCTCTCCTTTCAGCAGAACATCGGTAGCTGCTTGAGGATGATAGGCATTATCAGAAGCTGCACATCACAGGTGCTTCATCAAACGGTGCTCTCCAGGTCCCAGAGAGCAAGTGACGTGGGCCTTTCTTTCCATCACAGTGATAGAACGTTAGCAAGAATTAACTGCTTTGCTGTCAGGCTCTGAAACTTTAAACTATGTATTCTCTGTCTATTGTAGAATGCTGCTTATTCTCTTTTGGAAATCTTGTGTAAGAATTTTCAGAAACCCTGCAAGTGTGTTTTCCCTTGTACAGTACACAAAACTGTACTTTTCTACATGTTGAGTTAGTTGAGTCAGAATGTAATGAGTATTTTTTAAATGTGTATAGATTGAATTTTAAAAATACTTGCCACCGTGTGGTCACCTATACAAGTGTACAGATGTATGAACCAAGAATTTTAAAATGTGGGTACAACACAAACAATTCAGAACACAATCATAAGATTTCCTTTTGAAATAAGATTTCTAAATATGATCATAGAATTTCCCAAAATGTAGTGCTTGGAGCATTAACCCTCCATGTTTTCCTTGGGAGAAAAAGAAGCTACAGTGTCAAATCACTCTGGGAGAGGTGTGTGCTGTGTTTGTCACTTGGAAGAGAAGCAGCGCACATTAATATGTGAATGGGTGGGAGTGAAGGCCTGTGTTGTTAGAAGTCTGTGCTCTCCTTACGCTCTCTTTTCTCAAATGTACTTGACCTTGGAAAATTGTATTGGGTTGGCTATTTCAGTGCCCCACAGACAATCCTTGGGGAAATATGAGCCAGTTAAGATAAAAAGAGATAAGCTTAAAATTTTCCACTGTGCAGTCTTTTATTAGAAAGATTCTGAAAATTCCAATCCTTGTACTCAGGAGTTTTGCAGCTTAAAACCCATGAAGTGAAAACTTTGAGTTTTTTTTAGCATAGGCTGGTTTGTATAGGTTTTCATGTGGCCATTTTCCAGCAGCCTGACGTGCAGAAGTTCTTCCTTTTCTACAGCTTTATTTTTCATAATTTTGGTTACATTCAGCCTGAAAATTTTATATAAAAAATATTAGGCATAAGCAGTAAAATTTAAATTGCGTATAGATCTAAGTGATGTGGTGCGATCTTGTCCTGACTTGTGCTGTCCTGCCTGGGGCCTGAACCGTCCCTTTGTCAGGCAGGGTGTCCATGCTGTATGCGCTGCCTGCTCACTAGGCACTGCGTGGCTGTCTTGGTGACAGGGTAGAGGCTTGTATTAAAGTTACCCCTATTTTATCAATAATGACCTCAAAAATGCAAGAGTAGAGATGACCTGGGCAATGAAAATGTGCCAGAGAGAAGCTATAAAGTTCTTACTTTAAATGAAAAGCTCTAAATTTAAACAATTTTTGACTTAAGGGGAAAAAATTATATTTTGAAATCACTGTAAGAGCTGTGGTAAGAATCTTATCTGGGAAAGAAACCCAGGCCAACTTGCGATCGCACCTCACCCTGTGAAGTTGCAGTCCCAGTGCGTGATAAGTACTGAGTTACGGTGGAAAGGCACTAGCCGTGGGATTGGGGACAGCTTGCCCTTTCAGGCACCCCCTCTGTCGTTAGGGGGCAGCTACTGTAACTTGGATTAGTTCCTCAGACTCCGCACCCCACCATGGTATTCTTGGCAGTTGGAAAGGGGATTTCATTTCAACCATCCTTTCCACCACCAAATCCAAAAGTCCTATGAAAATGAAAAAAACCCACATGCTTACTTAGTTTCATCAGAAATTTAATGTTAGGATTTCTTTCCTCAGTCACATATGTACTTCCTTCCTAAAGGGTAAAATGCTATCCAGTCTTAAGTTCACTTTCTATGTGCTGATTTTTTAAAGATATCCTGAACAAGAAAGGAATTTGGATCAGTCATAGCCTTGCACGATGATATTTTTGGATGTGAACACTACATTTCATGCCCATATAGCTTTTTCACATCCTAGTGTTATATCATTCTTAGAAACGATCCCAGGCAGAATGTGGGCCTTTAATGTGGTGAAAGCTATTACAAGAGAGATGCCTGTGTTGGTCTTTATTACAGCTTTTGCTTATATAATAAGCTTCAGCCTGGAAAAGGTGAGCAGGCAGAGTCTAGGAAGGCTCTACCTGTCAGCATATCTACATCTTGAATTTGAAGAGTTTAAATGTCTTCCAGCTGTCCCGAGAGGCAGACAACAAGTCAGGCTTTCATGTGCTTAAATTCTTGGTCTGTGGATTCCTGTCAGTTTCCTTTTTGAAACTTGCCCTGGCATTGAGGCGTGCCCTCAGGCCTGGGCCATGCCATTTGGAAGTGAGCTTTCTAATCTGGGGGATGACAGTGTTCTCTTTGTTGAAATGCAGCTCAGAAAAGGTTACCCATGGGCCTCTTGCAATTTCATTCAGCCAAAGGTACTTGGAAGTGAATTTGGTTGTCAGAGAACAATTGACAAAAGAATGAAAAATCTCCTTTAAAGTTTGGTTTTAAAAATAGCAGCTGTTAATCACTTCTTAAAATAGTAGTACTTTGGTTCATCACTGAACCCACAGAATTGTGCCAGCATAAAGCCTGGTCAGTCTTCCTTCAAGTACATTGGTAGAGTCTGTTCCATAATGGCCCATCTATCAAAAATCAAGTGAACAAATAAACCCCCTAATTTAATAGATAAGAGTAGATTTCTTTATAAACCCATTTATGCAATTTGTATTAATTTTCTCTCTGATGAAAATATTTTATTAAGGATTTATTACCTTTCAGAGAAATTGCAAGCTTAGTGATAATCAAATTCTTATTTCTTGGTTGTGTGTTTGAGTGAAAATTCTTATGAAACACCCATTAAATACATTTTTTTTTCCTGGTGGTACCAGGAATCAAACTCAGGACCTGTGCTTACCAGGCAAACACTTATTCCACTGAGCTATCTTCTTGGCCCCTAAATAAATACTTTTATCAGTGAGGTAGTAAAGTTTGCCTAAGTCCAAGCTTGCTCCTGCTGCCATTTCTACATGGTCACACTCATCAGTTGCCTCAAGGGAACTCAGTCTCCATAAATAGAAGAGCCTAGAAAATTGCCATGGTCAAGATTCCTGGAACTTGGAATTACCAGCCAATCAGTGTATATATGCATGCCTGCACATGGCAGAACTTGTTACTGGCTGAGTTTCCTAGCTAGAAGGCTCTGAGATGGTGTTAATGTGCAGGACATTTATTAATGTTTGGAGACCAACACTATGAGGAAAAAAGAAAAAGCAGCTGGCTAGGCAGCTGGAGAAGTTGGGTTGCGATGCAAAGCCCACACAGTCTTCAATTCCATCTTGGGAGTTCTGAGGCTGGGATGGTCCCACAGTGAGGGCTTTCTCAGCCGCAGCCAGCGTGCTGCCAGTAGACTTTGGTGCTGACCCATCCTTGGAATAGTCTGCCCGGGCGGGACAGGTGCGGCTCTTCAGCTGAGATTGTTCTGACAGCTGAGAGCTTTCTGACACTATAACACCCAGCAGCTGGAAAAAGATCCCTCATCCAGGAGGAGGGGAATCAGGACACACAATAATGTCCACTGGTCCACCAGAAACCTCTTCCATTGTGTGCCAACACAGTAATAAGTCAACTCACAAGCCATGAAAACAGCTTTGTCAAGGCAGAACGCTGCACATTAAGAAGTCTTCATGACTCAGAAGAAGAAATGACGGCTGACACGCAGCGGCCCTTGTGCTCTTTGCTACAAACTGAAGACTGTGCCCGCGATGTAACTTCTACCTCCCTGCGAGGTTGGAAAGCACAATTTTTTTTCATTTATTTTTATTTTATTAAAGTACAAATGTCAACCAGACAGGTTCAAGACACCTTAACCATACAGATTCGATGAATTAATACATTGCAAACTGTTTTCATAATGTTTTGGTATTGTACAAGGTGCATACATGATATCATATTTACAGATATTATTTTAGCAGATATCTCTTATCAGTGAATTAAGAGTGTAGCTGCTTACTTATCTTATTTTTTATACCTGAATTATATCAAAAATTCAATAATTATTTACCTAGTGGATGACCATAGCACTAAAAGCCAACATAATGTCCTGTCCAACCACCATTAGTGCAGATCTTGCCTCTCATAGAATTATGTAGAAGCACAGCGTTATCTATCCCAACTGTACTGTCTATACACACACATCATGATTTTTTTCTTTCTACACCCCTTCCTCTGTCTACACCTGTCAAAAGTGGGCACTCCATTGACATTCAACTAATTTAGGTGCTTGAACTCGACACCACAATCCAACAGGGTCCAGCATTCTGCAACCATACTGAGTGATTCAAAGAAATTGTCGACCATATCCATTTACAGCGCAGCTTAATATTATGGGCTCACGATGTATACTTCATGTGTATACTTTTCTGCTGGATGGTTAAGACCCAGGTAGAACAAGACTTATATACCAACACAAGAACTTTATATTTCCTATGTGGTCAGTGAACTCCTCTCAGGGTTTATCTTGTAGTCCTGTACATTATTCTGCAGTTCCTTTGTCTGTGTCATCCATGTGGATGAGTCACGGCCAATGCTTGACCAGTTTGCTCTCTGGGAGAGCTTGAGAGAAAGTTTTCTCTTCATGTGACTCTCCCCAGGCACACTTTAGAACTTCAATCTCTTTCCTCTGTGGCTCCATAATCTCCTTGTTCAGAAAATTTGGAGCTCACCTGAGTTTCATGATGTTGCAGTACAGGTTCTCCTATGTCCTGAGTCTTCGCTGACTTTGAAAGGCTAGGGCCAAAATGTTGGCT
>PVKA01043636.1:0-16639 GCA_004027165.1 Ctenomys sociabilis
AGAAAGAAAGAAAGAAAGAAAGAAAGAAAGAAAGAAAGAAAGAAAGAAAGAAAGAAAGAAAGAAAGAAAAAGAAAATGAGAGGAGGTGGGACTAGGGAGAGAGCATAGAACCATAAATGCCTGCAAGAGCAATGCCCTGAATTCAGTCCTTGGTAGAGAGACAGAGAGAAAGAGAGTGAGAGAGAGAGAGAGAGAGGATAAAACAGCTATTTTGAGCCCAACACAGTTAGAGAGAAATGTGTTTATTATAACATTTTATAATTTAAATATTCATAATTTTAATTCTAGGTATTAAGTACTTAATTTCTGAAAGTTACTGTGCTTTACAGATTAATATCACAACTGAAAAGATAAATTATGGCATAATGTTTTAAAAATATGTAAATGTAAAATGGTGCAACTACTATAGAGACACTACAATTCAGCAATCCCATTTCTGGATTTATACGCCTAGGAGGCAAAGGCAAGGGTTTGAAGAGCTCTCCGCACACCCCTGTTTGTGGCAGCGGGGTTCATGACAGCCAGGATAAGGAGCGCCCCAGAGCCCAGCAGTGGATGGACAGAACAACGAAGCATTGCACACACAAACAAGGGTGCATTGTTTGGTTATAAACAGGGAGAGATCCTGGCATGTGCCACCTTGTGGATGAACATTTAGGAATAAACCCCAAGTGACTAAGTCCACCAGAAAAAAGATGAACAATGTGTACTTTCACATATATGAGTGATCTAAAGTGGGCAAATTCACAGAACCAAAAAGCAGAATGATGATTGCCAGGAGCTGGGTGCTGGATAAATTAGAAATTGTCCTTTGATGAGCTAAACTATCAGATTAGCAAAGTGAAAAAATTACGGTGATCTGTTGTACAGTAGCAGTGTACTTGACATTGTTGAATTACCAATATAATTTAAATGATAACTCTGGCACATTTGTGTGTGTGTGTGTATGTGTCTGTGCTAACACAATGAAAGTACCTTGGTGAAAGTGTCTAATATGCATATATTCAAGGGATTAACCACACTTTGATTCCCTAGTGGTATACCTGGTCTACCTTTCCTTAGGCTACATGGTACCTGGTGCCTTCAGAGCTCTTCAAGTGCCTGTCTTTCACTACCCAGCTGCCCTTGCAGGGATTCAGTCTCTTGTGCATTTCCTGTGAGACTGTGTGAGTAGTTGCATTTGGATAAGCCTATACTGATAAAACCATTTCACAATCATTTTCTCCAAAGGTAGTGATAGCTGTTTTTCCTGGCAGGGCCCAAAAGCAAAGGGGCCGTTTCCTGTGTATGACTCACTAAGGGGTGGGCCAAAACCATCTTTGACTTCAGCTTTGACGTCCTTAATGATCCCCCCCTTGACAAAAGTGCACCCCAACTGTGAGCTATTGATTCTGAATCAGACTGGAGCCCACATGATTCATCTGCTGTACAGTGGGAAAACTCCTTTGTTTTCCCTTACACTTTGATTCATGCAGTTCTACTCCCCTACAACTAAATCTCATAGCACAGTTAGAAACTTTAACGGATATCAATAGATTTTGATTGGAAAGACTTCCATTCCCAAAGCTTAATAATTAGTACAAATGAGATAAAAATATTTCATTAATTAAATACAATTGTTAAAGAGGGGGAAATCCCTGTTGTGGGAATTTTTGCTTTTAGTGTCTGTCAGGACACTCCATTCTGTGCTGCAAAGAATTTTGTCTTTCATTATGAAACAACAATTCTTCTTTATTTGCCCCTGGATTGTTAAAACTACACATTTCTCTTCATCTTCTTTGTAACCTCCTGTGACTATTCAGAAAATACATACATGGGTCCTAAGTTATAGCCCACATGAAGTAGCCCACAGAAGATTGCCTCGCACACGATAAGACTGTTTCAACATCAAGTTAAAACAGTGTTTTCCTCAGGACTCAATGACCTAAAAAACTTTTACATAAACATCATGTGCATAGATAAACTAAGAAAATGTAAACCAAGTTGCCTGTTTAGACTGGAATTTCTAATATATTTTATAAGTTACATCAGAATTTTGTAAGTATTTTTAAGTTTGTAGAATAAGTTGTAGTGAAGGGTTTTGCTTTCTTTAACAGATTGGTATAAACAATGCAAAAATTACTGAAATATTAATAAATCAAATAATGACCTTTTAATTAATGTAAACCATAACCAAAAGTAGTTAAATCACTTTCCACAAACACAAAATGAAGTGTGGCCTTAATAATATAGAAATATAGATTTCTATATTTTCTATAAGCAGAATTCAATTATGTATTATTTCTAGTTTACTACTAAGCCTAGCAAATTTTCATTATCTCAGGATATGGGCTATTTATAGGGAAAAAATCATTGTTAAAATTCGAAATCTTAGATCATAGCACCTGTAAAGCAAAGCAAAACCTATATTTCAGTTATAGAATATAAGATAGGGCTGGCCAAATAGCTCAGCAGATTAAAGCACCTGCAAGCAGGCACAGGGGCCAAGGGTTTAATCCCTGGGCCTGCCATGCTGGCCCCACCCCCAGGGCACACTGAGCAGGCAATTGAGACTGGGCATGGTAGTGCACACCTGTAATTCCAGCTCTTGGGAGGCCATAAACAGGAGGCTCACTGAGTCTGATCTAGTAGTGAGACCCTGAACACCCTGTGGATCCTTTCCTAAAATACAGAAAAAAATATTGAATATATATATGTATATGCCTGTGTACATGTGTGTGTGTGTGTGTGTGTGTATATATAAATATATATATATATATTAGATAAAGCAGATATAATAATTGTCTTTAAATTCAAAATATTCAGATTTTGCTACTTTGCAAAAAAAAAAAAAAAAGCATTCTCAAAAGTTAGTTCCTCAGATATGAAAAACACCTTGGTCAAAATTCTTTAAACTATGCACTTAAGTTTTCTTCAATTACCTGTATATAAGTTATACTTTAATTTTAAAAAGATTCTTAACCATACACCGCACATACATATAGTCATTTAATGTAGAGGAAAAATCCAGGAAATAGAACTGTTCGTGCTGTTTGCTATTGATTTGTGCAGTCACATTAAATCTTTTCATGCTCTTACTTCAACCACTATTTGATCACTGAATCTGCTCCTCAGGGACTGTGTGGAGAAGCAATTGAACCACCTCTGCCTGTGTTTTTCACACCCTTATCCCTTAGCATTCATGATTTAGAGAGTTCAAGGCAAGCTTCTAAGGTACATTCCTATCAAGAGGATCACATGAAAGTATTAGCTGTTTTGTGCTAAAGGGCTTTTCTTTTTTCTCTTACCAGGGGAAAACATTTGCTTTTGGCAAGCTCCCCATGGCAAACTTCTTTGAAAAGATAAATTCGGAAGCTCATTGAGCTCTGTCTTCAGAACTTTCTAGCTGAAGTATTTAAAGGAGATAGTGGGACATTCCCCAGCACTACCTTTCTGATTTTGCAGGGTGATCTTAGTCAACTTGGAATTTTGACAGATTCCTAGAATACTTTGTAAAAGCAACTTTGTGGATGATTCCAATTATGCAGCCCCATGTCCCCAAATAAATTCTTTGTAAATGCAGTATTAGTCTGAAACTAAAAGTATTCAGGAAATGATTCTTCAATTTAGATAAAACATCTTGCTCCTGTATACGAATGAAAGTTACATAGTAGCTAACTACCAGGGAATTTTTAAATGTTTGTGAATATGAGATTTTTAAGTTATAAGGTGAAAAAACTCTGTATCCAGAGTAGTACTATTCCAAGCATGAAAACAAAACCAACAAACAAACAAAGATATATAATCAAAGATTTGCCTTTTCCAATGCTCTGGCATTTCAGATTACCCTTACAATGCCAGTTTATCAGCCAGATTTATTTGTCAGAACAGAAAGTAACTTTCAGTCTAACTTTGTCCCTCTGTTTTATATAAAAGGGAAACTGAGACTCAATTTCTTGAGACTTGATTGTAGTTATTCATGAGGTTCAAAGATTTAACCTTTACACTTCATATGGCTACCTTTGCATATTTTGGTGAAATACGTTATTATCTATTTATGTGTTTGTTTATTTGGTACAGGGTCTCACTATGCAGCTTGGACTCCTCCGGCCTCCCCAGTACTGGGGTTATGGGCCTGCACCACCATGCCAGGTTTTGGTGGCTGGCTAGACATGGGGCTGGCATGTCTTGCGGTAATGAGGATCAAACTCATGTCATTACCCTTGCCAGCTAGGTACTTAGATCACTAAGGTGTGTCTCCAGCCTCTTGGCAAAACATTTAAGATTAAATTTCTGTTACATATTATTAGTGTCTAAAACACTGTTTCCCCAATCTATAAGAGGAGATCAGCTTAGATTCTGCTTAATTTAATTAACCTGAAGTACAGTCTGGCTAACCAGAGAGGCATGGATTCAAATCCTAGCACTGCCCCCCAACCCCTCTCACAACAAAGTAGTCATGTGGCCATGAGTAAATTTTTGAGATTCAATTTCATTACTTATAAGATCATGAGAAATATTTTGTGTTTCAAAGATTACTGTAAAGGAATAATGAGTTCCTATAGACAGTGTGCCTACTGCAGGCAATAGGTGCGATACCCGATATTGTATCATGTGTTTTAAACTCCAAATGAGAAACAATATGTGTTTACCTCAAAATTATTTGGATTCATTCTTGAGTCCTATGACTAGAGTTGCTAAAATATAATTAAATAATTTAAAAAGAAATTAACAGTCTATGAAAATATTTCTTGAGCTCAACCTAAGCGAGATGTTGTGACAGCACAAAAAGAACTTATAATTCAGACTCTGTCCTGAAGAAGTTAGTAATGACCCATAAACATCTCCGTATGATCAAGTACTAAGCTATGAGGCCAGAAAGCATTAGAAGAGAAGAGGTGAAGGTGGGCGGGAAGCACAAGGAAAGCCCAGGAGGGTTTTCAGTGGAGGACAAAGAAATGAAGCCAGTGATGAAGATGACAGGAGAGAGTGTCCTCACAGGAGCCCTGGGCAGGAGAGGAAGAGGGATTGTGGAAGAGGACCAGACTCAGATCTGCCCTGGGGCAGCCAAATGTCCTACTCCAAATGCATTCACACTGTTCTCTTTCCGATAACCATGCACATTGTTTCTTCACTCTGCTATGAAGCAACTGAAAGTTGACCTTTCTCACTGAGACAGGGTAGGAGTGCAACTATGTTCCAAACAGCCTGTTTTGTAATTAGCACTCGCAGCCCCAGGTCATACTTTACATTCCTTTAACCTTACTTTTTATGGTATTGGTAACTATATTTTTCACTTAAAGTTCACTTTCTAAAATAGCAATTGATTTTCTACTTCCAGTTTCACAGAAAGTATTTCACAGAGGCAAAAACAAAAGAGGGGGAAAAAAGAAAGAGGGAGAAAGGAAAGAAAGAAAGTTCAACATGTGCGCTTCATCTAAACCATTAACTAAAGGGCCAGCCAGCTAGCTCAGCCATTTAAGCACGCGCTTAGGCAGAGCACAGCCGCCAGGGTATGAGCCCAGGTGGCCTTGCCGGCCCCGCCCCATGGGCACTCTGAGATGGTGATTGAGACTGGGCATGGTGTCACCCACCTGTAATTGGGAGGCTGAAAACAGCTGAACTGCTATGAGTCCTATCTACACACTGAGACCCTGTAGACATGGTACCAAAAACAGAAAAATAAATAAATAAACTGTTACCTGGGGGTGGAGCCAAGAAAGTGCGCCTGTTCTTCAGGCAAAACTGCTGTGTGAGTGGAATGGTCCTCTTTGGACCCGAATGTCACAGTGCTGCAGGGACTCCACCGACTGGAGGATAGCAGAGTGACATCTAGTGCGCCTAGGGCCTAACTTGTCTGCTTTTATACAATCTTGGGTCGGGTGGAAACAGCCAGTCATTATATTTCCTTCTTTGCCACAAACAGAGCTACAGGGTGACCAGGGATATCTGGTTTCATTGTTCTGTCTGGTAAATATCATATTAAATTTGCACAGCAACTTTCTGACCATTTTCAAGACTCCTGTATCAAGTCCCTCATATTGCAGTATAAAAACCCGTGCATGGGGACCATGGCAGTGGACAGCAGCAGCGAAAGCAGAGCTGCGCTGTCCTCCGCAGGAGCAGTTAGAAAGCCTGAGGGAGGAAAAGGGATTTCTTTCTTCCCTGCTGGGGCCCTTTCGGACTTGAACCTTCAGGGCAAAACAAAAGCAAAGAACGGCGTCCCCAAACCAATGGGGTCTTCACTCTCCGGCAGCGGGACATTTATCTGAATGAAAAGACGCAGTGAGCATTGAAGCGTTTAACACCGGGCTTTGTTCTAGTCTGGAGCCCCCGGCAGGATGCGGTACGTGACAACTTGCCCTTGATTCCAGCTCCTCGTTGTAAAACTCACAACTATGACAAATACATAGCCCAGCGGCGTGGGACGCGCCTCTGGTCAGGCCGCCCTCTGCAACGGCAGCTCCCTACTGATGTTGTCCAGGCTTTGCCCGAGGGGAAAGGTTGCGGCTGGGTTGGAAGGCGCGGGAGGAGTCAGGCGGTGATTGATGGGGATTGGAAGAATGAATACAAGTGCTTGTGTGGGGACAGCGGAGACCCATTCCCTGGGGGTTTCGTCAGAGCCAGGCCTGCCTGCAGTTGGGGGTGGGGAAGGGGTGCTCCGGAGCAGGCTGCATGCACCCAGCTGCCAACCCAGAGCGCTCCGCGTCGGAGAGTGAGTTCTGCGCTGATTACCCACGCCTGGTGCGTCCCATCCGCAAGGTAAACTTCGTAGCTTTTGGATAAGTTAAAACCAGTGGCTGAATCCTACTTTAGGGCTTCGATTTAACTTATTCCTTTGGGATATTTTTCTTTTCTTTTCTTTTTTAAAAAAGTAAAGCAATAAGAAATATAGACTCAGCAATTTAAATGAAGTTGCGTCGAGACGCTACTGTTGGAAACCACTTACAAGGGACAGAAACAAAAGTTAGTGCTGGTATTTCCCCTTGTTAGGCTTGAGATGAGAACTCTCGAGTCCTCCGGTGCACTCCTGTGCGCCCTGGGGGACCACTGCGCAACCACACTGAGAGCTGCGACTTCCACCACTGGGGAGTTCCGGAGCTCCGGCTCTGAGTGCTCAGGGTTCCCTTGCCTAGCAAAACGCAGAGATGGCACCTGCCCTCGGCCGCTAGAAGGATTCATTCCCTGGTCCCTCGCTTAGCTACAATGCAGGTCTCCCTCCCCTCACCCTTGAGAGAGCTTAGTTCAGAGCTTTATCACCCTTCCTTCCTAGGCACACCCCTTCCAGAAGGCCCCGCCCCTCAGAGCGACCTACCCCTTGGCGGGAAGTGGGGGAAGAAAAACCCGGGAGAGGTCAGGAACGAGACTCAGCGCGGGTGACGCACCCCGAGGCTCCCCCACTGGCGCGCAAACTTGAGTTACTTTTGCGCGCGGGTGGTGGCGACGCACTGAGCTCTGCGCTAGCGTTTGCAGAGGCAGAGGCGTGGCTCTGAAGCTGATCCCAGAGTCCCGTCTTCGTTCCCCTGCCAGTCTCCAGACAGAAAACAGCGGAGCGGCCCGGACACCCACAGGAGCAAGCAGCAGCATGCAGTCGCCGACAAATCTGTGCAGACTCGCCCTGGTGGCTCTGGTTTTTGCCTGCATTTCGCCTGGGGTCTGTGGAGAGGAGAGAGGATTCCCTCCAGCCTGGACCACTCCAAGGTTTCTGGAGACCGGAGAGAGAATAACGCCGTCTGTTAAGACCTCCTGGCCAAGAAGTTCCAACTCCAGCCTGCCTGAGTCCTCGGTACCTGCACAGGTACCTGAGAAAGGGCAGAAGCCCGGGGACCAGCCACGTCCATCCTCCGCTTCACAGTGCCACGGAAACATCGAGATCAAGGAGACTTTCAAATACATCAACACGGTTGTGTCCTGCTTAGTGTTCGTCCTAGGCATCATTGGAAACTCAACACTGCTAAGAATCATCTACAAGAACAAGTGCATGCGAAACGGTCCCAACATCCTAATCGCCAGCCTGGCTCTGGGAGACCTCCTGCACATCCTCATCGACATCCCCATCAACGTGTACAAGGTACCGGGAGGGGCACTGTCCCCCAGGGCTTACTTGTGGGCGGGATCTGGCTGGAAAGGGGAAGCTGAGACTGCCTTCCGCCGGAGCTTCCTCAGGAATAGGCTTCCTCTCCTAAAAGTTCTTGGAATGAAATTCTCTGCTAGGCTTCTGCAGTTCTCTGCGAAGCCTAGGACGAGTTTTTTGATCAGTAGCCTGTTTTCACTGGGAATTTACCTGAAATGAAGGTTTTGTTGCTCACCCCTGGCTCAATGAAACTCTAGTGTAGAGCACAGTAATCCTCTATGTGGTTATGGCGAACTCTTTGAGAATCACCATCAGTCATGAAGTCCAGCCACATGGGCACATTCTCTACTCAAAGGGCAGTTCACAGAGTGGCAGCATTGCCATTCCTAGGGCTTGTTAGGGAATGCACATCTTCCACTGCAGCGGAATCTGCACTCCTAATGCTCAGGTGCTTTATATGCATGCTAATTTTGGGAAGCATTGTCTGCATGAACCTGGAAAGTTAGGAGCTGGAGTAGATTTTGGAGAGAACCAAAGGCCTGGGTGAGAGAAACTCCACTCTGGTAAGTAGGAAAGACAGACCAGATGCTAGGAGTGAGGTCAGCTACTCTTCACTGAATGTATGCAGTGGTAAATGTGCTATTTCCTTTACTCTTTCTGGTAGCCCACAAGTAGATTTCTCCAGCCTTTTATAGGTCACTAGTTGGAGACTCAAGGCCCTCCAGTGAGCAAGGCCTAGAGCTAGAGATCAAGCCCAAGCCTGTGAGGGTCCAAAGTGTATGCCACATGACTGCACCCCATAGATTATTCTATGGACAAGACCAAGGAGCGTTCAAAGTATGTGATGCTTTTAGTAGTTAGCATTACCGTGGGACATTATTGTTAGCATGATCCTCACCAAGGTGCCAGAGGAAACAAGCACAAGGACCCAGGCAGGACATATGCAGCCCCCTTCAGACTCCATGTTGTTTTGGAACTCTGGACGCATCCCAACACTCTGGGTCTCAGTTTCCTCTACTCTACAGTAAGGCTTGTATTCCGCATATACTAGGGATTTCTGGCTTTTAAAAAAAGCAGCTTGAGTAAAGGAGCTGGAAAATTCTAAAGCACTATCCAGACATTTAAAACTCTGCTTTCTGATGATCAGTAGCGATACAAAGTCACATATAAGAGCATAAGCAGAGCATTAGAGAAGGAGAATGCACTTCGTGGATTTGTGCACAAGTGCAGAGGTAAACAAGCATAAGTTTGGAAATCGTTGTGGGGGATGCTTTGAGCTCTGCGACAGGTGCGATAACCTTACAGCACACTTACACATTTTTCTTCTTAAACCTCTCAAAATTCTAAGACAACTGGGACATTTGAAAGCAATGCTAGATATTTCTGTGGTTTAGGGATGAAACCTAGATGAGGATCCAGGTCTGGCGGCAATTGTCCAAAAACTGGGGAGGAAATTGTATAATCCTATACTGTAGTTGGTTCTGGTAGACTGCGAGTTTGCTTTAAACAAAAGTATGGACCAATTAAGAGTCTCTCCCTTTAAAGCAGTCACAACTCCAATAGAAAAAAAAAAAAAAAAAAAAAAAAAAAAAAAAAAAAAAAAAAAAAAAAAAAAAAAAAAAAAAAAAAAAAAAAAAAAAAAAAAAAAAAAAAAAAAAAAAAAAAAAAAAAAAAAACCACCTGCTTCCTAAGGAGTCCTGCAAAGCAACCCCTGTCTTGGTAATTTGTCAAAAACATTTCAGTTCACCAAAACTGGAACCTCCACATGTCCAGCCCACTTAGAAAGCTCTCTGAATCAACCGGAGACCAATGGTCTGTGTAGAAGAACATTTTCTTTTGTTTTGTTGCCTCCAGACAACTTGTAAATCGGTCCTTGTGGGATAGTGGAAGAGACATTCTGTCTCATCAAATAAGTTTCCATAAACCAAAGACTATCTGACTGAGTACACAGGATTCCTTTCTCATTCAAAGTCCTTTTTATTATTTCCCTGGGAAGTTACATCCTTTTCCCTGAAGCCATCCAGTCTGTTAAAGCTGTGTTTTTACTTCTGAAATAAAATGAGTCATTACAAAGCCAATCATCTAGACATTTTCCTAAGTCAGAGACAAATCCCTCACATAAAATTATGTCCAATTACTAGGCCTGCTAAGATGGAACTCTGCACTGTTTCTTTTGGTTTAATCTAATAATACCAGCTACCATTTATTCTGCCCTAGGTACCTGCTCCATTTTGGTAGCTCATTATAATAATCTTAGAAAGGAGGAATTGATATCAAGCATGTTTTAAATCTGGGGAATTTACATGTTGAATAAAGAAATACCTTGCTCACTGTCACAACAATATAACATGATTAAATTGAATTTCAGTCATCTGGTCCTAGAATCTGTTCCTGCACTCCAGGGCACTAAATGTACTCAAGGACAGCATGACCTTGAACCTTAGCCCTTGTAACAAGCTCCTCATCAGGGTGCACTGACAGAATTATGTGACATTTCCACATAGGAGAATTCTTGGTTAAAATGTCCAGACGAATTTGAATTCTCTGGGAATTTCTAGCTCTTGAAGTTGTCTTCAGATAGCCATAGTGTGTAATATAAACACTATCCGTAGATATCTCTCGAACGACTACTCACTATTATGCCTAGTTCATGACTAGCTGAAGTCCACTTACTGCCTTTAAAACTGTGGAGCTATAAGCTTATATAATGCATTTAGCAGCTGGGCATAGTGGCTTAAACCTATAATCCAACAAGTATTATGGGAGGCTGAGGCAGGAGGATTGCAAGTTCAAACCCTGCCTAGGGAACGTTAGCAACACAATGATACCTTGTCTTGAAATTTTAAAATGGACTGGGGATTTTGATTAGTGAGTAGGCCTCAGGTTTAATCCTAATACCACAAAAAATTTTTTTTCTAGTGGTCAAGTGTCATGGTCACTACAGAGTAATTTAAGTGTATTATAAATGTCAGTATTGTGCAGTCCTAAGGTGAGATATTTGAATCCCTAAATAGGTGATTTCTGTTTTTGTTTTCTTGATGAGGTGTTAAAATTTTCCTTGAGAATCCAATATACCCAGTTTCTGGAGGCTCGTAGTATCCCTCAGCCCTTTCACTAATATATTCAGGGGACCAAGAAATATTTTTTTTTGAATCTATAACATTGATAAATACAGAGTTTAATGAAATTGACAAGCCGTAGCATGCCATAGCTCTTGGGGGAGGCCACAGTCCTCAATGTGGCTGTCACGTGGATGTGGTAGAGCTGTACACAGGGCTGCTGCCAAGAAGTGCCAGTGACTTTTGGAAATACACCCGCTTACTCTGTTGTGACTCCCTGCAGGAGCCCAGAACCCAACATTGAAACTCTCAGGTGGAATCAGTCACTTTCTGGGCTCCTGTGTCAGGGAGTCCTGTGTTGAAGGCCAGGGAGGGGTCTGAGTGAGCAAACAGAGGCTGCTGAAGCACTTCATGCACTCAGGTAAGCTTGCTGAGCATAGTAAGTTTATTTATTGCCCTGCACATGAGCACAGATAAGGCTGTGCCTACACTTCACACCAGGAACCAGATGAAACCTGAACAATCCAACTATGCACAATGGATATTTACAGGTATATATCGGGATACACAAAGGCATAGGCACGTTAATATAAATATTAAATGTTTTATGAGGGCATAGATACATAAGTGACACCTGAGTATCGTATGGCACAAAGCCTTGTGCATTATACGCAAGCAATGGTAGCAGAATGCATGTGTATTTGAATAAGTAGAAACTTATGCTTTGAATTTTCATTGTTTTTTAGCTATTTTCATCATAAACATGACCTCAAACAACATGTTTGTACGTACCACTTGGCATACATGTAGGGCTATGTGCAAATGGTAAATTTCCAAAAACTAAAAAACTAAAATTACTAAATGAAAGGTTATAGTCAGCTGATATATATATTTATATATATATATATATATTTATATTTATATATATATATATTTGAACTTATTATTATACTCTTAGTTGCAATCATTACTTTATAGATAGTAGATAGATAGATAGATAGATAGATAGATAGATAGATAGATAGATAGGCAGAACTCACATGTGTCTGAGGCACCATGCCCAATATTTACATGGTCTGAAAATCCACTTGAATCAAAACCTAAAGCTGAAATACCTGTGAGAGTGAATCCCTTACTCGCAAACTATTTACTGTGTGCTTCTCACATGTGTTAAAATACGAGGGTCATCTACATACACACAGGACATGAAGTCTAGACACTACCTATAGCAGCTCAAGCACACAAGCCAAGTCATGAAGGAAGCTAAAGAACCGAGTGCACGGTGACTACTGGGATATTGGGAGATATCTATATCTGTCTATCTATCTAGCTAGCTAGCTAGCTAGCTAGCTAACTGGTCAGTCAGTTTGAGTTGGTTTGGTTGAGTGATGATATTAAAATACCCTTGGAGATGGGTGTACAGAAATTAAAATTTCTCAAGCAAGTATATCTGGACTTCATTTAACCATTTAACTCTGTTACAATTCTGTGAATTGCTGGGTCAATATGGTCCTCAAATATAACTTCCTTTATATGTAAACTTTTTAAAAATATGTAAATTTTTTAAGATTGTGTAAAGTGATAAGGCAGATATTGATACTTCATTGGCTTAAGATCCAAATATAATCAGTTGTCTAGTGGTCAGCTAAAAGTTAGCAGAATGGCTCATTAGAGTGCTTTCAAATTGTTCTACTGTGAAGACTTCTAGGCCACTATAAGAGGTGGGAAAACTGCCTTTACAGTTTAAAAAAGACAAAAGTGCTGATCTGTAACACCTAAATTGTTGAAATGTGGTGCATGTGATGTTAGAATATGGAACTGTAGTATTGTACCCCAAGTGAGTTTTGAGTGAAGTGACGCGAGCAGGTAATCAGACACTTTGTTCTTGTGTCACAGTCAGTTTTCTTTCTGAACAAATTTATTTTTTGCACTATCTTTCTGTAGATTATTTTTAGTACTTAACAAATTTATGCATAATTCACTAATTTTATAATTAAAATGAAGAGTTGATGGAACACCATAAAATTTAACCTCTAAATTATAATTTGCCAAATCACCAAATAAAAATAAGGGAATATATAGCAATCCAAGAAAAAAAAAGTATCACAAGGAAAGAAGTCTGTTTTCTCCCAATTTAGTAAACTATTTTCATTACCAAGTTTCATAACACTTTTTTCCTTATTCATCAAATAACTTAGATATAAGAGTAAGATATTTTAGTACTAGATGTAGATATTTAATGGCAGAAGAATTTTCCATCAAAAATGGAACATATGTACTCTTGAGATTTATTTCAAGTAAACTACATTTAAGAAGCACCATTAAGAACATTTATATATTATATTTTCAAGCATTAATAAAGGGCAAAACTATGAACTCTGATTAACAGGTCAAACAAATATCCCAAAACCCACTGAGCAGAGTGCTTGCAACAGTCAAAGGCAGGTCGATGCTTGTAGACAATGATAATGTGCAAGAAAACACAGAAGGTCAGTGGGCCCTTTACTAGAAAGAAGGGAAGCTTGAGCCTTGTGTTCATGGGGATTGGCCATAACCGAACAGCAGATCAGTGGCTGAGTTCACATAACACAGCAACTCAAGATTTCGTGCTCGCAGGGCAGTTTCACCTTCTTAGCTACCAAGTCCTGTAACAAAATGGTTAGTAAACAGGGGGGCCTGGGCAATGAAAGGTTCCCCAGTTGACTTTGTGGTACTTCTCGTGTTTGCCTTTGATCTGTCACTTGGTCCTTCTATAAATCCAAGCCTCTAAAAATGTCATGGTAATGTTCCTTTCAATAATGTAAGGCTTTATCTATCAAAGGCTTTAGATTTTTGCTTTGCTTACTTAATGTGAGCTGTTCAAGATGGAAGGTTATTTTCGGAGTTATACAAATGGATAGCACAGCCAAGACCCAGTTGTCTCCAGGCCAGGGAGCTATGTCCTTCATTTCATAAAGAAACCATATACGGTTATATGTGTGTGGCTAATGTGCTGTAGTTGATTATTTTTAGAGAAACATGTCAAATGCTAATAAATGATTAAGTGCTTTAAAGGGTGTTGACACACAAAGCCTGAGATTGAAATTACATGAGTTATAATTTATGAAGTGAAATAGTCTCTTTTAAAACTTTATGAAGTTTAGAAGAGGTTGGTTATGTTTGGGAGATAGCTCAGTGTGGCGTGTGAGTGTACCTTGGCCAACAACTTACCTAATTTTAAGCTAATTTTATTCTCAGTGCTTTTCTATTATGGAGTTATTTTGTGTTTCCTATAGATCCTCTGGTGAAAATATCTGAGGAGAAAAATGAGAAAATGTGGAGGTCGAAGATGGGGGAGGAGAAGGAAGGGAAGAAAGAATAGATGAGCACTGTCCTTTTGGGAATGCCTCAGCGACTTCGACTGATGCACTTCTCAAGCGCATTTTTCCATTCTTGGGGCTAAAATCTCCACCTGTACTCCTGACCTGTGCCACTCTCTACGACTTTATCTGCAGTTTCATTGTGGTTTCCAGAAGGAGGAAAACTACCCTGAGGAGTCTTAGAGTACACACCATCATCTGCCCTCTCACTCAGTGTCTTTAAAATATTCTGTAGGACTTAAAGGTTGCATAGAAATTGGACATCTTTTGATGGTAACTGATGAATGTTACGTGCGATCCATAGGTGCAATTAGATGTAGATACGTATGGAAACACTCAAAAAGGTTTGCTGAATTAACTCAGTCTGAGATTATTTCTGAGCCCTCAGACTGTCCACATTCCCATTTTCCAATTCCATCGGTGGCCCAGCTCCCATAACTGAATCTAATGAATTACTTATCTTATTTTTCAAATCCACAGTGTATCAATGAAGGTTGTTCATTTGTTTTTGCAGTAGAGGGATTGAACCCACCGCCTTACTGGTGGATAACTTCTCCAGCCCTCTTTTAAATATTTGTGTATTGAGACAAGGTCTAGCTAAGCTTTCCAAGCAGGCCTTGAACTTGAAATCTTCCTGCTCTAGTCTCCAAAAATGCTGGAGTGCTGGGACTACTTGCCTGCGCTATCATATTGGGCTCAATGAAGTTTTTTACATGTGTGTGTGTCTGTGTGTGTGTGTGTTCAGGTAGTAAGGCTAATAAATTATGAAGTGGTAATCAGCTATTGCTAATAGTAATCAATTAGGATTTATATATCAACACCCTTTAAAGCACTTAGTAATTTATTAGCATTATTACCATTTAGTACTGATAATGATTAGCGATGAGTGTAGTAATTGAATAAGTTCCCAGCCTGTTACAGACTTAGAAATTAATTTCAATATGACACCAGTAGGAAAATATTGTTGAAGTAAACTTCAATTTCTCCTGAAAATGTTTTAAAAACTATTTTCATATTGATGCTTCTCTTAGAGATCTCAATATAAGAACTTTAATCCATGATCATAAGCTCATTGCTCTATTTCATTAAGTCATGTGAATCTTTCCTGAGCACTAGAGCACCCTCTGTTTTGTGGAAGTGCATAACATAGGTCTCCAGGGCCTCTGTCTCTAAACTGTCCACCTTCAGAAGATGATCCACATATTATGATCTATTTAAATGGTTCCCCTAGGGGTTAAGTTGACATTATTTTTGACCCACACATTTCTAAGCTATATAGCCTAATCTTTTAAAGTTATTAAGTGCATTTTGACAGATGTAGAGTGAAACTTCTAATTTACATTTGTCCCTGAGGCTATGGACACAATGCATGTTCAAAAAAAAAAAAAGTATGCACTTGACCAGCAGCTTACTTTAAATTTTTCCTGTGCATGAAGAAGAAAAAGAAAGCTCAAACATGGAAATCCTTGAGTGAGGGTGTTCCACCTTATTAAAATTCTAGTTCACACAGAAAAAGTTATCTGCTGCAGGAAACTCAAGATAGAAACACCCTTTCCCAAAGCCAGGGAATACAACCACTCCATCATTTCCCTCAGGCTCTTCCTGGAAAAACATTTCTGTAGGGCCAGTCACTTAAAACAAGTGTTCACAATTCACCGGGAGATGGAACAGACTCGTCGTCCTTCCCGCTTTTCTCAACAGTGCTGTGAAATGCTGTTTCTTACAATGCCCATGCTCGCTGCATTGCCTGCCTAAGTTACAGTCCTTGCAGCAGAAAGGCTGTTCATAGGATTCCATCAGATAGTGAGAAGCAGTAGCATCTGTTTTATGTCAGTCATTTTCTCAACAAGTTGGAGTAAGAGAAAGTGTAGGGGATGCATTTTTGTCTTTTCCATTTTCTGAACTGCCTGGAAGGATGAAGTGCAAGGGGAGTACAGCAGAACCCCAGACCTCTACCCTGAGACATTAGCTGAATTGGAATGTATAAAAGATAAAGATAAATACAATCATCTTAGTTCTCCTAAGATTATACTCATAGGTCGGGGATATAGTTCAAGAGCATATCATCTGCCTGGCAAGTGCAAGATCCTGAGTTCAGATCCCAGTATGAAAAAGAAAGAAAGAAAGAAAGAAAGAAAGAAAGAAAGAAAGAAAGAAAGAAAGAAAGA
>PVKA01043637.1:0-16576 GCA_004027165.1 Ctenomys sociabilis
AAAAAAATTACAATAAGGAGAACAGAAGCCAGACTGTGTGCCCTCCAACATCTAGCTTATCCTCTCTGAGCCTCCACTTGTTCTTCCGTGAAACTATCATAGTAAAAGACGTTATTATGAAAAGTGAATGACAGTGTGTATGTTACTTAGCATAGGGCCTGGAACACTACTGGAAATTCAATACATATTAGCTCTTGATAACTACTGAAATGTTTATCACTTCGGCATTCATTTATCCGGTGATCAAGTCTTTATCAACTGCAAATGTCACACTGCAGAAGGTAAGTCAATAGACTTTCTTAAAAATAGAAATAGTTTTGACTCTGTTTTCAGAAAGACAACAGTCTGACTTAGAACTCAGCGTAGATATGTTATGCTGAGAAATTTTCTCACCAGGCACACCGCCACCATATTCTTTAATTATTGTCAACTCTAGTGTCCCTTCTAAGCACTTCATAATGCTGATATCAATTGAAGAACAAGTAGATTTACATCTCTACAAATCTGTAGTTGTTTCATATTTACCATGACCAGTACTAAATTCTGAGTTATTATTGTCCCTTTTCTTTCCTTTTTGAGGCCTGATCCTCTGCACAGTCCCGACTGACCTTGAGCTACCCGTGGCCCAGGCTGGCCTTCCCCTCACGATCTCCTGCCTCCAGCTGCAAAGTTCTGGAAGGACAGGTGTGGGTCGTGGTGCCTGCGTTTATGTTCTCGCTTGAGCTTGCTCTTCCTGTACCCACACCCACCTCTGGAATGCACCCCCACACCGCGTGGCTCTGAGGCCAAGACCTTGGGCCTCACGCTCATGCCGTTCTTCCCTTAGCGCCTCACACGTTCTGACACCAGCTGGTCATTCTACTTTCAATATTTATCCAAAACAAATTCACTGTCCTCATCTATAGCACTTTCTACTGAGCACCAGCAGCAGCAGCGGCAGCGGCAGCCTAATTAATGTTTCATCATCCACCTTCCGCCCCTTACCACTGCAGCTAGTGTTGGAGGTAAAACTCAAGTTGTCTCGTAAGGTCCTCCACCTGCAGAGCCCCGCAGTCCTCCACGCGGATCGCTGTGTCTGGCATGATTTATGCTTCACTTCTGCCTTCATTTATCCTCTGACATCGCTGTTTCTCTCCCTTCATTCACTGCTTGCTGTTCTTCAGCCCACCTGCCACGCTCCTGTGGAAAAACCTTTCTATTTTCTGTCCCAGCTGGTCTCATTTCTACCTGTTTGCTTCCATGCTTGCTCATAAAGCTATGGACAACAACAACCTATAAAAGCAATCAATGTCTTCTTGTTTCCCTGCTTTATATAGCACAGTACTCACATTTTTCAAAATGTGCATATATATATATATTTTTTTTTTTTTCTTATTTAGCTTGTTTCTTCTCTTAAAATATGAGTCTATAAGAGATGGATTTTTTTTTTAAAGAGACCTTGTGGCCCAGGGGTGCAAAGCAAAGTAGATGCTCAGTGACTATTTGTTTATTGAAAGATTAAAAAGTGGGCAGCTAATGCCAAGTAGGAGGAACAGAAAATCTCGCTTAGCTTAGCCTGTCAAGGATGAATCACCTCATGGTGCCTGATCTCTGTAAGCATGGAGACAGTGAAGATTCCATCTGGACCATGCACTGAAGCAGCCCCATCAATGTGATGTACGGACCATCCTTTTGCCTTCCCTCAGTGGCTTAGGTTCATCCAAACATGACATGTAATGTAGTTCTAAATATCAGAAGTACATTCTGAAAGGCATAAGACTGGTTCCTTGTGAGACAAGAAAAACCTTTATCACTGGTCGTTAGGATCCACCCTCACATGCCCCTACCCCCAGGAAACCCTGCTTTTCCTCTTAAGTCCTGTTTGGCAAGGACAAATTCTCAAATACACTACAACCAATCTATCATAGAGTATAAAATCAAATGAGCATCTTTTCTAGAATTACCAATAATTGTATTTATTAAAGTAAATATAGGGATCCGGGGACATAGCCCAGTAGAATAAGCATTTGTCTGGCAAGTGCAAGGGCCTGAGTTCAATCCCTGGTTCTGCCAAATCAATCAATCAATCAATCAATCAATCCATCCTAGGGAGGGAGAGTTTATAAAACAAAGAAAATAGCCTTTTGATGTAGATTTCACTATTAAGGGGACTTTTTTCATATTGTCTTCTGAATTTCTATGTTCTAAGTGATCCTGTTGCATAGATGACTCGACTTCCAAATTGAGACACTTTTGGAAGGCTTAATTTTAAAATGTGCAGTTTCTTTCTTTTTTGTATTTTAGAGAAGGGTCTATAGGGTGTTTAGGGTCTCACTACTAGATCAGACTCATAGTGATCCACCTGTTTACAGCTCCCACGAGCTGAGATTACAGGCACACACCACCAGGCCCAGTCTCAATTGCCATCTCAGAGCACCTCTCAGGGCAGGGCCAGCTCAGCAGGCCTGGGGATCGAACCCCTGGCCCCTGTACCTGCTTGCAGGTGTTTTAATCTCCTGAGCTATTTGGCCAGCCATACAGTTCCTATTCTCATTTCTTCTTTAAATAAAAAAAATCTAAACAACGTATTTTGTGCACTGATATCTGCATTAAATTATTTTACTTGTTATTTCCCTCAAATTGATTCTCTGCTTCTTATCCTTTCACTTTTACCATTGACCCTCTCTTTCAACTTCCCAAATTCATCAAACATAAGGAACTGTTTTATAGTGCACAATTATTTTACATACCAAGAAGAAAAAAGAGTGCCACTTTACTAAACCATGTCACCCATAGATTATAACGTGCATACTAGCTTCAGACATCTTCATGCATAGAGTCTATTTTTGTAGGACCAGTGAAGTATGGTCTAAAGGCATTACATAAATTTATAAATGGCAGTCACTTCTGTGCTAATGGTGTTATACTCTGTATCTCCCTTAGATAACACACAGCTTCTCCTGAAACATGCTTTTAAGTGCTTCAGAGCATCTGGATGTTAAAATACCTGTTATTGTGGTGATAGTGTTATAGTAGTAGTAATAGTTGTTGTTATTGTTATTGATCCCTGTTGATTCTAAAATGGCAGGAACAGAGTATGCTATGGCCTTTTTTTTTTTTTTTTTGGCGGAACCAGGGATTGAACCCAGGCCCTTCAGTTTGCCAGGCAAGCACTTACTCTACTGAGCCATCTCCCAGGCCCCAGGAACAGAGTATGGAGGGAACAAATACAGGGTGTTTCTGCTGATCATTACCGTAAAGTGGGTGGCACCTCACTGCTCTTTGTCATACGCTCTCCCTTACATCAATCCCTAATTATTTATGTATTTTTGTTTCTTTTTGTTTTGTTTTTGAGATAGAGTCTCACTGGGTGGCCCAGTTTGGACTTGGATGTCCTGGCTCAGCACCTGACTTTCTGCTAATGACCACAGGCACGCACCACTCTGCCAGGCTTCAAATTTCTTACCTGCCCTCTGAAGACAAAAATATGAGAATCTAACATCATTTTGTGGCCAAATTATCATGAATTAATTTGAGTGAGTTTAAGCAGGATTCAAAAGAGCAATTGGCTTTGGCTTTCATCTTCTGTTTCAGAAAAATGGGCTCTGCATGAAAATCTATGAGATTATTCTAGAAATGTAGTTGACATAGATGTCTCTTACAGTTTTTACACAATCAAAAGAACAGCAAAAATAATGTGAATATCCACTTGGGACACACTTTCAGCTAGATAACTAAAATGAAACCCCTGTCTGTTCGTTGCAGTCCAAATTCAAAGTCATATTTTAATTTTTGCTGTGATAGTATTTTTAACCCCTATTTTGTATTCAAACAATGCTCTATAGAAATGTTTAAGTGTAACTGATTTTCATGAAATACATAATTACATTAATACTGTAAGAGCCTGTTGATTAACTTCACGGAATCTATTATTTCCCATGGTAACAGGTTTCCATCTATTAAAAAAAACTGGAAAGACTTTTATTGATGCTTAATATTTTGGTTCAATAAAGAAAAAAGTGAAAACTTTTAGTAAGAAAAACTTGTGAACATTTTACTTATAGAAGCAATAACAGATTGATACTAACAGATGGTTTCACTTTGCCAATCCAGCTTATTTTTATATCTGGCTAATAAGTTGAAAAGAATACTCTCAAAGGTTTTCAGCCTTCCATACTAAAGTGAATTCAAAATGTTTATAGCATTCAAGTCAGAGCTTGGAATTCTTTGCTCTAAATGGAAGAAAGCAAGGAGTATTTTCTTACTCTTACTGGGAACTAATAGTTCCATCAGCTATAATGATATATCATTGGATTCTAAAAGAACTATGGAAAATTTCAACAGAAATATTGCTATTTCTGAGTATGTTTATTAATATGTTAATTTATTATCTCAATGAATGTAAAGATTCTGTATGTGTCTATGGTGTAACCTTATTCATATGTAGCAAATAATTTCTATTCAATGATGGCTGAAATTGTCACTTCCAAAGGAATTTGTGTAGATGGAAGCTAACCTCTTTGCATTTAGTACATTTCCCACTTCTGTGATCTGAAAGGAAATGAAAACAGCACCTTGGAGAGAGGCCTGCTCGCCTGCATTCATCAGAGTGCTATTCGCAGCAGTCAAGGTATGGATGATGGATGTGTATTTGTTAGAAATGGGTATTTCATTGTCATTTAAATATTGTTGGTGTGTGAGTTCAGCAAAATAATCCAATATAGCCCAGTAGTCCATAATAGCAGTGGGTTATCTGTAGGACTGGCAACATCAAGTTGTTGTCTTGAGCCTTTTACAGCTCATCATATTAATATGCCTTTACTGTTTATACTTCATTTTTATACTTTTCTGTTGGATCGTTAAGAACAAGATAAATCAAGACTTATATTGTGTCTCCATCTTGTACTACGAACAACCACTAAGAAGACAACAATGTGCAATATATTAATTATTGAAACTGTCCTACTAATCCATTTGGAAACTGTTTCATTGCCAGATGTTTCTCAATAAAGTTATTTAAAAAAAGACATGGATGATAAAAATATACATCAGCAGGTGCATAGGTAAAGAAAATGTGGAACAGATGCAAGGAAATATTAATCATCCATTGAGAAGAACAAGATCCTGTCATTTGCTGTATGATGGGCAAGATGGAAGATTCTGTTCAGTCACAGAAAGACACATGCTTCATGCTTTCATTCATACGTGGAGGGCAGAAAAGTTGGACTCAAAGGTAAAGACAAGAGCAATGAGCATTAGAGACTGAGAAGGGTGATGAGGAGGCAAGTGGACATAGAATAACAGATGCCCAACCTGGAGAGAAAGGATAGGCTACAGTGTTGTACTGCAGCATGTAACATGAATAGTGCTCGGAATGACTTGAAATACATTTTATGAAAAGCTAGGGGAAAAGGAGATTAAAGCCTCCACACATTAGGAAAGGTTGAGATTATTGGCTAATCAGAAGCTATATCACTCTAAGGTTTTCTCTTTTACTCTGAGGTTCACAGGCTATGTCTTGCATTCCTGGTTCCACTCTCTCGTGTACTACTAAGGCTTACCCTCCCACTTTGCTAATGAAGAGTGCAGCGATTTCCTTGGGCCCACCCAGACAGTGCTGGATGACCATCTCATCTCAACATTCTAGAAACAAGCACAACTGCAAAGTTTAAATATAGGGGCCAGCCAGATAGCTCAGCAGACTAAAGTGCCTGCTTAGGCAGGTGCAGGGACTGGGTTCAATCTCTGCCTGCTGTGCTGGCCTTGCCTTCGGGGCACAATGAGATGGCAAGTGAGACTGGGTATGGTGGCATGTGCCTGTAACCCCAGCACTTGGGAGGCTGAAGCAGGAGGATCACTATGCATCTGATCTATGTAGGGAGACCCTGTAGACCTTGTACAAACAAATACATTAAAAACTAAGTTTAAATATGCCATGATTTCATTTACATGAAAACCTCAAAATATAAACACAGGGTGAAATAAAAGATAGATAGGTAATAGAAAAAAGTGAAAGGAAAATGCTATTGTGATCCAATATGAGCAGAACAGCTTGTGTAACTGTCTTACATGTTTTACATGGTTTTGTCCTGTTAGTCTGGTTGCTAATGCACATAGATGATAATTAACTTTATAAGGACTTATAAGTAATGAATATGATTCTGAAAAATTAAAAACAGGTGGAAAGAAAGAAGAAAAACAAAGAATCAAGATGTGCAATGTACACACACCGATTTCTTATAATGAATGTAATCACTATGCACTACAAATGAGCACTAATCCAACACATTTTTAAAGCACCAGATGACTGTCTGATGGGATCCCTGACTGCTTCATGTCTCTTTCTCTGTAGTGGCTTTTTAGTTCTTGCTCAGAGCGATGTATGGTCATCTGTTAGCCGTCTCTGGTACCAATTGCTTACCTGAATTTCCTTCGACTTTAATTATGGTATCTCTCAGAAAAAAAGGGTATTGCAATTCTCAGCAATTGTGGAAGTGGAGCCGTTATACTCCCCTGTGGGTGGTGCAAATGCATTTTCAGAGCCCCATATAAATCCATGAAGAATTTAATTTCTTGAGTTTATAACATGGCTTTCATGAGATTTAGGGCCAGAGAATTGAGCTAAATAAAACTAAGGCTGGACATGTGATGCTCTACAAAATGAGATTTGGGGCCCAAGGCTATCACCAAATGAAGAAAATCGATTCTGAAAGTCTTTTCTCCATTCCATTTTTATTTCTTACTCAGCTACAGGCATAGTAGATAATTTCTCTTTCCTCTTAGAGCCTTAGTCTAGCTCCTTAGGTAACAATTTGACCTAACCATTTAATCTAATATTGCCCCAAAATGAAAGATGTCATTTAAATGAAATGTTTTAAATGAATCAAAAACATTTCCCTGATTTTGACATAGACAGGGGAGATAGAATCTCAGTAAAAAAAAAATCATTTTTGGTATAAAACCCCAGAGAGTTTTTTCATATAAACAAAACTGACTGGGTCCCAAGAGAAGCCCAGCTCTTTTGTCTTCTCTTGCTCACTTGTGGTCTATCTCTCTCTGCCTTGGAATCAAGTCATCTGCTGCTAGGTTCCGGAGGTGAGAAGACTCAGCGGTTAGAAAAAGCACTTGGCTGTGAGTTAAAAGCAAGTCAAGCTACTATAAGTTTTCCTAGATAGATAGATAGATAGATAGATAGATAGATAGATAGATAGATAGATAGACAGACAGACAGACAGACAGACAGACAGACAGACAGACAGACAGACAGACAGACAGACAGGCAGATAGAACACATGCATATTAAATATAAATTTACATAGCCTGTATACATAAGATACTTGGATGCACCAAGATGTGAAAGTAAATGGATCTCTCCAAATGGACAAGGATAAGTTGTGCAAACAGCTTATTTTCCAGAGATTAATCCGACGGTGCAGTCAGCTATGCTAAGATAGCTCAGCCTCATCAAGGTTTGTGTCCATCTCTCCATGAAATGGGCTTAGTGATCACCTCCAGAGATTTAGTTCTAGCAGGGCAAGGCTCAGATTCTTTCTTTGTTGGGGATTTTTGACTGCAAATACGATATTGTAATGCAAGGGAGTTCAACACTGCAGAGTTGGGATTTCAGCCCTTTAACCTTGTTGTAGTCAGAGGTCAGAGCAGGCACAGTAGTGCTGGTGTCCTGACCCCCCAGCTCTTAGTCGGTTTACCTGGGAGTGTGCTCTGCCTTTCCCAGGGTCTGGCAGGCTCTTTTCTCCCTCCCGCAGCACATCCACACCCACCAAGAGCCAGCTCTTCTGCCACTGAGTGTCATCACCCTGGGACACCGACTTCTCCCCCAGCCCACCAGCGCCACCCTCCCATCTGCAGGTGCCGGGCATGCTGGGCACCCAGCTGGCGTCTGCCCAAAGGAGAGAGGCAGCAAGAAAGGAAACTCCTGAGGAGCTGGATTTCAATCTCTGTCTCTCCCTGCTCTGGGGAAAACTCCCTGACCTTAGTCTCCATTCTTTCTCAGCCCAGCCAATGCTAGCAATCATCAAATAATCTAAACTCTAACTCTTCCCTACACAGAGCTGCTTTTACTACAGAATGACAGAAATCCCATACAGTTTTTGAGGAGGCTTCTGACTGAGATCTGTGTTACTGTAAGAGTTGAGACACCACTGATAAATGCTGTAATATTTGAATAAAAGGGAACAACATACACAGAAGACAAGGAAAAAGTCCCCTAAATGCTATCCCTCCTTTTCCTTCATAATAATAAAGCTGAAAATGAATCATATTTGGGTGCATAATTACTAACACAATAAGTGTTTCTTTTTCTATTTAAATTACCAAGAACTAATCAGGTTTGCAAATGTTCATACAACAAATTATTTACAATTGCTTGTGTGTATGTGTGTGGGTAGTTGTCACTAATTTAAATAAACAAGGAAAATAACTGCATTTCAATCCTATTTTATTTTTTAATTTTAAGCACTTATGCTTGTGAATTGAAATTTCCACCTGCTACATTATCTCATTGCTCCACATCTTTAGAAGCTAAAAGTGATCTCAGAGATGATGTCATCTAATTGTACTGTTTTATTGAGTGATAAACTCATATCATGCAAGCGATTTAATTTGTTAAGGTCATACAGCTAACAGAAGCAGATCAAGGTCTGAAGTCCATCAGCTGGAGCCCCACATGTTCCTGCATCTGCCTGGCTCTCCTCCACCCTTCTCAGGCGTGGCTACACCTGAGAGGAGTAGTCACCGTGTCCTCTCCAGAACGTGCCTGGGATGCAAATGCCATCCGTACATAATGAATCCGGTGAGTCAGAATTGTTTCATCTGATGTATGCAAAACAGGCCTCCTTTTGCAAATATATTCATAAGGAGGTAATTTTCATACAGGCAAATATCCCAGTTGATGTGCTCAACCTTTATTTTATCTGTTCATTAATTCACTCACCCAATAAATGTCCTCAGTACTAACTCTAAAACCCTAAACTTGTTTTTCAGATATCAAAAAAAAGTGAAAACGACCTTCAGGAGTTCAGAGCAGATCAAGATGGCCAAGTGTGGCAAAGCGTCAGCCACCCTGAAGGAAAGCAGGTGAGGGACAGCGGAAGTTCAGCCTCCCTGACGTGGGTCAGGAAAGTTCTTGTGAAAACAATGCTACAACAAGGAAGGTAGTGGCCAGATAGACTGGAGAGAATGGTGAGACCTGAGGCAAAATAATGTCAAACAAGAGTCATCTAAGTTATGCACAGTTTCAGAAGCAGAAAATCATTCTCTGACAAGTCATAGAAAGCCATGTTTTTTCACATAAAATAGCAAATTTGCCACTTATTTACCTGGGTGATGTCATCGTTCTTATGCAAACCTTTTCCCCTATTCTTCTATTAATAATGAAGACACAGTCACCACAATTAATGTACGTGCAAGGTATGAAGGCCGAACATAGATATTACATGCTGCTGCGTACATATATTTGGCCACCAAAAATGAACAAAAGCAAAATATCAGTAGTATTTACAAGGAAGTGGTGTACATATTTTGTACATTCCCTGTTTTTTTTATTTTCAAAAAGAACAAAGGTACCAGAATAATCCTAAAAATTTGACCATTGTTTTAAAAAGATGTTGATTTATAAGAGAAAGGAAGGCAACATGTATACAGAATAGATGAAGAGCAATGCACAAATATTCATCTGATGATTAGAAAGCTTTTGCTCTAAATTTTAGAGAATCCTATTATCCTCTTAATATAAGTATATTCAACTTGTATGGTACCAAAAGCCTCGCATTAAGAATTTCCAAACATTGAAATCTTTCTCTTGTTCTTTCAGAGATACAAAATATTGCTATTCCAATAAGGAGATTCTGAAAAACAAACAAACAAGAAAAAAAATTAAATAATAAAATACCTTTTATCCTTGAAAAATGAAGGTTGCAATTTTTGAGATAGCCTTCGATAGAGATTTTCAGAGATACAAGAAATATAACTCATGGGTTGAAAGTATTTACAAGGTCTGGTGTCAAAAGAACAAAATTAATTTCCTGCAATGAAATAATGTTCTCTATACAGTCATACCTTGGCTCTTAGGTAAAAATACTCCATTTTATTTCCCATGTCCCCATCTTTTGGTGCCAATATTTTACTGGTAAACACCAAAATAAACCTATCTCTGGGTGCACAGTCTCCCTGATGTTGCCTTGGAGGATACACAGCCATTGGGCAATTTCTTTTTTAGTTCAGAGGGGAATAATCACGTACAGAATGTTCCCATCCACTCTCCTTGACTAGCTGCTACCAGCAGTGCAGTTCAATTTCATTTCCTTCATAGAAGTAAATTATTTCACACTGTTACAGTCCTTGCACTTTCACTGTAGCCTAACACATACAATACACATACACATACCCCAATACTGCTACACTTTGAGGGTCTTTCAAGGAAAATAAAACTCCTTCCACATACAGTTCTCAAGACTAATTTGTTAAATCGTATTTACTCTTTTGCTCAAAATTTCAATAGGACAGGAGCTTATCACCCTCTAGTCCTGCTCTGATGTAATAATACTGGGAGGCGCTGCTTGGTTTCCACTTGAACATGCCAGTGACTCAGCACCCAGCACACTGAGTGCATCTCTGTTTTCAGATGGCTTGAATTTTAGAATACTCTCACCAGAATTAGGCCTAAAGCTTTATTTCTTAAAATGCTCAGCCATTTCTTCATTCACAATGCCCATGGGAAAATGGACTTCTCTTTAGTCCCTCATTAAACGTTTTGACACCAGCACATCTTTTTATTTATGTCTGGCCCTGTCCTTTTAGAACACATCAATGATACTGATCCACCCACAAGAGTTACTCTCAGTGTCACCCAAACTTTGCTCATTGGCTCTGCTCATCTCTGGCATGCTGATGATGTCTCTCAGTCTTGCTTTCTTTGTTCTTCCAAATTCCTAGCTTGCCCTGTCTTTACATCCACCTCAAATCATCTCCTGTCTGCACACCTCCTGGGCCTCTAGGTAGATTTACTGGCAACATTGTTAACAGTTTGCAGGCACATTCTTTGGCACTCCAGAATTCACATTTAGATGCTCTCTTAGGTCAGAAACACTAAAACACCAGAATTGGGAATTGACTACCCTGACTCAAAAGCAGCTTTTCTTCTCTCTCTCCTGCTCTACCACATTTGAAACAGAACAGAAATTTTCAGCTTCACTGACTCAGAAACTTTGCTTTCATTTCTGCCCTTATGAGGTCCCCTCAGAGCCTTGCATGGTCATGGTGGGGCAACAGGAGTGATTCAGTGAGTAGTGGGAGACAGTTTTGAGAGACTGGTGTTCTCTGTGCAAGCTAGATGGGCCTAATGACCACAAAAAAGTATCGTGTCAGACATGCCCATCACAGAGATGAATAGGATAAGGCTTTCAGCAGAGCCGTACCTTTGCCAGTGCAGAGTGACTGAAAAGCTCTACTGAATCACCTTGCACAGCCCCCATCGCTGTATCTCTCGGTCTTCTTCACATCATATCTCAAACATTAGCTAGTGCTGCCCCATATATGTTATTACACTCACAGAGGACACAGGTTATAGGAATCTCTGGCAGGTGGGTGGAAACCTAGTGTAAGAATTTTCTCTGAACTCTCTGTAAGGTCAAATTCAAATATTAAGAGGTTACACTAAATTATCTAGCATTCCTTTGAAGAACATATATTTTCAAATGTTTTGTGAGACTGTAACTCTCTCCTATTCTAACCTGTAATCTTGCACTGCAATTTTCCTCTTAGAATATGGAAAGCAAAGTTCTTAAATAGAAGACAGCCTGGCTCTTATTTATAGCCCCTTGCAAAAGGGATGCCATGTTTTTTGATTGTATCCTAAATAACAAAAACATGGAAATTGACAATATCATTACAGAATTCCATGTGGTAGGACTTGGAAACTTGAAATCAAGTGAAACCGTGGCCAAAATGAATGAGGCTAGAGGCAAGTTTTCTAAAACAAGGTGGTCAGTCTATTGCCTCTATGACTTTTGCTACTGCCTTCTTTTTTAGGTCTCTACAGTGAGTTGAATTTTCAAAATAAATGCAGGTAGTAAGGGGGAAATCTAGTGGTTGGAAGTAGGACTAGTTACAGGCCAAGACTTTTTTTCTGAAATTTAAAAGGAAGAGAAAGCTCCAATCGAATGATTTTGAGCTCAGATTTGGTGAGGTGAGGACAGAAATGGAAGGGAAAAAGAAACCAGCAGATCAAATTGATAAGTTCTTCTTATCAATTATTTTAGACATTGTTTTAATATGTCTATATTTCTCTTCCTTTTCATGGTATGGGAATGAGTGAATTATTGTTAGCAATATCAGTATTGTTTTATCTAGTTACGTTGCTATCATTCTAAAACACGAGTTATTTTACCCCCTTAAATAAGTCCAACCAAGTACATTTGAATTACCCAAACTTACTGATGTTCGTTTCTCCCAGCCAGTTCTTATATACACTTAGAGTCAAACTCAGGCTCTGCAGCTGACTTCCCCGGTCCTCCTGTTCATAGAACAATGCTTGAATAGTAATCATAAAGATGGAATCTCCAGTGCCTTATTTTCAGTTTCTTCATTTTGAACATGTTCACAGAATGATGTTGAATCAATGTGGTATAGACTATACTGAGTTCTTTTCTACTTCATGACTCAAATTTTATATATTCTAAATGTTATAACCAATTTAAGTAATGGAATTAAGTTTTATATTAAGCCTTATATGCAGAAGTATATATATATTACGGTGTGACACGTGTATATAGACATGTGCTGCATAACAGTGCTGCTTTGGTCAGTAGTAGATTTCACGTAAGGTGCCAATCCCGTAAGCGGGGGCTGAGTGGGGCTGAAGAAGTCCTAATGACTAATCATGTGGCAGCTCTCAAGACTCTGGTGGCAGCATCCACAGCTCATGCTGCCCACATCCCTTGACTAAGTACGTGGAGTGGCTCACCATTCTGACTAGACTTCTGCATGGACTCTACAGAGAGCCACACGTGATGAAATCACCTACCAACACGTTGCTCACAACTCCCCCCCTTCAGGCATGCATGTGCGCGCACACGTATGCGCACACACACACACACACACACACTTCGTTCAGAGCAGGAGACTATTTATTTATTTATTTATTTATTTATTTATTTATTTATTCGGTACAGGGTCTCGCTAGATGGCTCACACTCATGCCCAGTTTAAGTGACTGGCTTGGCATGGGGCCAGCACAGCACGCAGTACTGGGGATAGAGCCCAGGTCCTTGTGCTTGCCAGACAGGTGCTTAGACCACCAAGCTATCTCCCTGGCCCAAGACCCAAATCTTAATTTCACTATTTATCCTATCTTATAACTATTGATAGAACATGATGATATAAACTTTCACAGGTGACACGGTTGATATTTGAAGTGATGATTTTCCCAATAACCAAGAAATAATGGAAAGATAAATAAATTTTATGTACTTACTAGTGTCAAAAATAATTAGATTTATCACCAAGGAAACAAGTAGACTGTGAACAAGCAAGAGATGCACAGACTGAGGGGCTTTGATTTGGTAAATAAGTGTGGTTATTGCAAACCTGGAAAGCAATCTTGGAGCTGAATGGCACCTGGGTGTGCCAAACACCGTGGCATGAAACACCCCGATGTCCTCCAGCACAAGAATGGAGAACGGTGCATGGTAACGCACATCTGCAATCTCTAGCTCCAGGCTACAGAGGCAGGAGGAACACAAGTCTGTGCCTCACTGGGGAAGTTTGTGAGACTTTGTCTCTCAATAAAAACTTTAGAAAGAGCTGGGGATGTAGCTCAGTGTGAAGGACATGAGTTTACTCTCCAGTTCTGAATAAAAAAGAATTGGGGAGAAACTTTGGTATACTCATACATTTAAGTAGTTAATATTCATACATTTTTAATGTATGTCCAAAAGTTTCTAGTATACATCATAACAAGGTTAATTTCACAAAACATTATGCCAAGCAGTTAAAAACCAGATAGAAAAGCACAATCATGATTGCAGTGTGAAATTGAATCTGACAGACAAAGACAGAAAAAAAATGTGTTCCTGAAGTAAAGAGATTGGTGAGAAAGTGCCAAGAAGAAAGTCTCTGGGTGCTGGAACATCCTTTTCCCTCCTGATCTGGGTAATGGCTACAGGAAGTGTACATTGGCCACTTCCCGTTCAGCTGCATGCTAAATTTTTAGTGTTTTTGGTTTATAACACCTTGATAATATCCTATTCAGAAAATAAAAATAACAAGATCTCCAATGATCATTAAATCAAAAGTGCTGACTCACATGAGCTATTCTGCGCATAGCTGCAGAACAAAAGAGATTCTCTGAAAGTCCCTGTGGTCTACACTGAACACCACTGCTGACCATGGAAAAGACTCTATGAAGGGTGTGGCACTGGGGAATATGATGTCCCCTACCACGAGTCCATGGTCTGGACCAGTGCGGAGAGAGCACAGCTATAGAAAAAAACAAAAATAAACTTATTGTGATCAAGAGTTAACATGTGACCCACTTTCTTACAAGGTTTTCAGGTGGACCCTAGACCATTGTTATGGATCAGATAAATGAGCCACTTCGCATACCCAGTGGTGTACTGCAGACTTAACGAACTTACTCATTTTTCTTAAACAATTTTGGGATTGCAGAGATGTAAAGGGAGCTTACAGAGCTATAGGAACAGTGTACTGAAATCAAAGACAGAAAGGACAATTACACAGAAGGACACATTTAGATAAAACTTTTCATTCTGAAATAGAAATGATGGGGGCTAGGGAGATAGTTCAGCTGAGTGCCTGCCTGGTAAGCACGAACACCTGAGTTCCATCCCTGGTACTAGCATAGTGTGACAACCCCACCCCAGGCTCTCTGTGTCGGCCACTGAAACTTGGTGTGGTGGCCCACACATGCAATCCCAGTATTGGAGGCAGAAACCAAAGTATCACTCTGTGTCCTAGCTGCATGGTGAGACTCTGCATCAAATACATAAATAAAAAAATTAAAATAATAAAGTTGAGGGGCTAGGAAGATGGCTCAGTAGAATAAGTGCTTCCCTGGCAAGTCAAGGGCCTGAGCTGAATCCCTGGTTCTGCAAAATAAATATAATAATAAAGTTGAAATGATAAAAGGAAGCTCACCCTTTACTAAAATGGGGGAGAGGTGAACTGAAGAAAAAGCCATCATTTTTTTTTCTACTACTCCAGGGCCACAGCTGCAGGTCTGGGTCCTCACGTGTGGCTCTAGTCCCCAGGATCGAGCACCCACTCATCAGGTTAGGATGCCCTCTCATTGCATTTAGGACTGTCTGCATTCTCCTTGGTCCTGATTCGCCCCCAACTGCAATTCCAGTACCCACACAGCCCCACAACTGAACTCCCTAGACACAATCTGTGCAGCGAAGTGTCTCTCTTGTCCTCATGAGTCTGCTAAGTCATCACCTAGCTAATGTGACCGATCAGTTTGAAAATGCATGACCTTTTCCTGCTCAGATGGAGAGGTTTCCATTTTTAATGTGAGATTTGTAAACATCCTCAATAGTCTCAGAAAATGAGACATCAGTGGTCTTGGGCAGGCATTGGAAGTCTTTCCATGACCTTAATCACCCAAAGCTAACATTTACTGGGTGTCAGGCACTGCGAAAGCTTTGGACAAATATTATCTCACTTAAGCCTCGAGATGAACATATGTGGGAGCAGTTCACCCTTCCATTCCTCAGATGAGCAAAGCTAATGGGCAATGGAATTATGATGTTTACAGTCATATAAGACCAGATAAAAATTGCTTCCTAATGCATAGCTCATGAAATCTTTGGAAATATATGTGGTCAAGGAACAAAGACTCTTCATAGATTTTTCAGTAATTTACTGAGAAGAATCGAATGCTGGGGTTTGTTGTGCCGCTGTTGTCTCCAGGGACCCTGAAGTCCCTGCATTTGTCCCGTGAATCCGAGAACAAAATGCAGGGGCCAGGTCTCCAGCACCAGCACTTCTCACCACGGGAGGCAGACGATGGCAGATCGCAAAATGAGTGCTCTCCAGGGACACCTCCGCAGCTTGTGGGGCCCTGGAGTGAAGTATTTTAACTAGTGTCTGATATGAAAGAACCAGAATGCAGGGTCCTCCTGCCCAGCTGGGCCCCAGAAGCTGCTTCTTTGATCCTCAGCAATCCTTAGTCTCGCTCTCTTGCTCTGTTCTTCTGGTTTCCAGAGCAAAGCAAGTCAGGCTATTGAGGACACTATCGTCTCTTCTGCATTGCTTCACACAGGCCATAGGGATCAATAATTTGGGTTGGGAAAGTGAAAGATTAAGTGAATTTCAAGTCACAAGAGTCATTCAGAAAACACAGAGTCTCACTTTACTCTTATGATATTATTTGTAAATATATAATCTTTATCTACACAGAAAAATAAAGGAGCACGTAGGAGCTAAGCAGTTCAAGCTCATTCCTAGAGGGTGTGGGTGGGTTTCTGAAACACCAACGGCACCAAGAAGCCTGCGCGTGTCTGTGAAAGTGTGCATGCATTCCCCTTGCTAAAAAGCATGGCACTATGATTTGTCACAG
>PVKA01043638.1:0-16642 GCA_004027165.1 Ctenomys sociabilis
AATACACAATTTATCACACCAAATTATTATATATTTAAATTACAGTTGATGGACATAGATATAAACATATTTACCATAAATAAGTGTTGCTTTATCTCACTGTCATAATCAAATTAAATATCTACTTAGTCAAATTTGAAGATCTTTGATTTTAAATATCTCAAAAGTTTGAAAAATTTATAAATAAAACTAATGTTTTTCAATGAAGCTACCAAGAAAGAAATAAGAAATATTTCCAGACACACCTATGAGAAACCGGTAGTAAATAGTATATATATATATATATATATATATATATATATATATATATATATATATATATATATGTATTCCCCGTAATAATTTAAACAACTCCAACTTTCAACTATTCTCAAAATGATTTCAATCAATTCTTATCTACCATCTGTAACAGTATTTGTATCAGTTTCTCCCGGTAAAGCTCCCTTCATTTTTGTAAGCCAATATTTTGAAAACATACATCATCATATAGTTTTGTGTAAGGAAGATTAGGACATTCAGAGCATCTATTTGTTGACCAAAGATTAAAAACAAACAAACAAATAGAAAAACAGAAGAAAGTTTTCTCTGTTCACATGAGATGACCAATTTATCCTTGCTGGTAAATACAATATGCAGATCCCTTAGAAAGTTCAAATGTGCCTTGCCAGGCTCATGGTTTTTGGTGGTGAGAAGATGCAGCAAACACACAGAAGAGAATCTATGTGATCGGGAAGCTACACTATTATTCCTTCTAGCTATACTATTGCTAAAGAATAATAGTGGTAGAGGCTTCTCTAAGAAGCCAAGTAGGTGTTTAGCAGGTAGTTACCCAAAATTCCTATTAGCAAAATCACAATTCCTTGAAAACCTTCTCTCTAGGTCTTAATCGGAATGAAACTCCCAGGCTGGTGCTCCCATGGGCACGACTCACGCCCAGGACATGCTGCAGGTGGCTGAATGAAAGGTTCCAAGACAAAGAAACATTTGCTACCTTGATGTGCTCCTGAAGCTGAGCCTGGTGCTGCCGTGTCAAATTTTCGTGCTGCTTCTGAAACTCTGCTATCAGGAGCTGCTTCTGGATTTGTTGTTGCTGCTGGATAAGAAGTAACTCTTGCTGCAGCTGCTTCTCACGGACGACAGGGTCCACCACTGGCATCATCATCCTGAGGTCGGTCCTTAGGTCTAGGGGTGAGATGGGCTCCAGGCCCACGGGAACTTCTGACTTCACATCCACTGGAAAGCCAGCAACAAAGGAAGAACGAGGGGATTAGAAGACTGGAATTAGCCCAAAGATCTAAAGACATAGAAAAAGAAAGATACGGTACCTAAACAACAAATCTGTGTCAATGATTCTAACATGTAATTTCTTTTGAGTAATGATTAGAACTCTTCTTTACACATCAGTTTTGACAAATGCATTGCATGCTGATTTTCACACTACAAAATTTCCCCCTTTCAAAGAAATGAACTCAGTTATTTATTGGTATTGAGCCACTCATAAGACTCGTACTTCTGGGTCCTTCACAAAAATTATTCAACTTGAGACAATAGAAGGTCGCCTATGAAGGGATAGATTTCCCATGCAAGAGAACTATTCCAACTAAATTTGTGAACTATTAAAATATTTTAAAGTAATCAGAGTTAGAAGTAATATTGTACCTTTAAAAAATAGTAAAGCATATAGTGCAACATATTTTCAGGAGTATGGGACCTAGCCAAGAAAGAATACAAATCTGTAAACCAAAATGGAGGAAATAGTGACTAACCAAAACAATGATGCCAGATCCAAACACGAAGGAGGGAAAGTAGCCAACTTTCTAAGTGCAGGTTTTTAAACAGTAATCAACTGTATCTCAGTAACCTCATTCCTAAAATAAACAAGGCAGAAGAAGTCTGAGGGAACTTAAAGGAAGAATTTAATCTAGCTATCGAGGGAAGAAAGATTTGTTGAGAATAACTATGGAAGATGATATTTCAATTTATAAAAATTAAGTTAGATACTGTATACAAAATGCTTAGACAATTTCTAGCATAACCGTGCCACTTCCTAAAGGCATGCTTTAAGTAAGAAAGCTCACAGACAGGGTAGATAGCCAGATACACTACTTTCCCAGGCTGGTGTCCACTCTCATGCACCAGCATCAATGTCCAAGTGGTTTTTAAATACTGAGAATGTTCTTTAGCTATAGCAAGCAGGTGAGTTTTTGTAATTCAATGAAACCCATCAGTTCAAGGCATTAGAGATTTTTGCAAGGGAAACTAGATAGTATGGCTCTTCTAGAGAAGTAAGTGGCTACTCAGATCTGAACAATTACAGGTATGGCAAAAAATTCAGACCCTGCAAAGATAAAAATATCCAAACTATTAGATGTATACTTATTTGAAAGAGCTTGCTAAACAAAATGATTATGGAATCTGCAAGTTGACTTTGACAAGCAGGCTGCAAGGTATAAAGATCTGCTCTAAGATCTAAATGTCTGTTACTATTCCTCTATCTGCGGAGCACTGAGGATATTATCAACTCCACTGGGCCTCAGGTGCTTCCCTGTGAAATGGAAATAATGACACTTTCAGTAATATCAAGGCGGCACAAGGCTGAAGTGAGACCACCCAAGTGAAATCATTCATTCAAAGTAGCACTAGACCAAAGCACATCCCTCAATCAAAACTTGGTCGTAAAAAAAAATAGTAATAAAAAAATAAATAAACTTGGTTGTGTTTTTGTTATACAGAAATTAAAGCATGCTATATATTTAAATAAATCATCAAAGACAATGTGTGACTAGCAAAAACTATATGGAACAAATACAGAAATTTAATGGTACATAATTTGTACACAATGTTGCAAAATCAAAAACAGCAAAACATTTAGAAAAATTAAAGAGCATACAAATCAGCAACTGAAATCACCTTCACTAATAGAGAGATCCAAATCATAAAGTAAGACATCAGTATATAATTATTAAGTATTGCAGGTATAATCCCTGTATCTACACATACTGTATGCAAGTGGCCTCTTACGTAGCGTAAGTGCATGACCAGAGCACTTAGCGCAAGTGGCACTGCAAATTTCCATAAAAGTTTCACAAAATCAACTTTGTCACACATATCAGTATGTGTTAAATATTTCTGCCATCTGATTCATATTTTAGAACTCTAGAAATATATCTTACAGAGACTATATTACTGCAGAGAAACAGTTCAGTGTCGTGTCATTTATTGGACCACTATTTGTAATATAATTGAAATCACCAACTATCAGGAAATGTCTTAGTAAAATATGTCACATTCATTTGGTAAAATAAAAAGCAACCTCTAAAAATAGTATTTATGAAATATTAAAAATTCTATGATAGCTGTAAGTGAAAAAATAAATGTGACATTTATGGTACAATAACAATTTGAAATGCCTAAGTATAATTAATTTTGTCAATATACATTTGCTAAGTCCCTTAAAACCTCAAGCTTCATTCTCAATGTTGGGGTTTAGGAATTTATTTTAATTTAATTAATTAATTTATTTATTTATGACAGAACCAGGGATTGAACTCAGGCCCTTCCATTTGCCAGGGAAGCCTTTATTCTACTAAGCCATCTCCCTGGCTCCTATTTTTATTTTTGTAAGACAAAGTCTTAGCCCTAATTAAGTACCTATCATAGTTATTTTTTATCATACTATTCTGTGAATTATAACAGGAAACATTGGAGCTATAGAAGAATATAATCTGGAGGGAAATACTTCTCCCCTTTCTGCTTTTCTGTATTCTTCAAAACTGCAACTAACACTCTGACTTCTGAATATATCTTAGATATGGAGATTCCAGATTCTACAAAGTTAGTATTCCACGTGGATTTAAAAAAACATTTTCTGTGAGTTACAAAAAGCATAATAGAAATCCTGCCTGTAGTTGTTAAGGCTTCTAGTACTGAAGCATTAAATTGCTTCACATGTCATTTGCATTGTATGTCCTTGTGCAGACAGATGTATTAAAAACACAGGTTATTTTTCAATATACTGATTAGAAATTTGCACTGATGGTATTTCATGTGACACTTTAATGAAAGTGGGAAAATAATTCATTAACAAATTATACTTTGATGGATAGCATCTTTTAAAAACACGGTATTTGTGAAATGAAAGAAGTTAACTGTGATGATTTTGAAAGCAAATGAGAGTGATGCCCTCTGAGATCTCTTACTGCAGTGCCCAGTGTAAGACTCGCAGTCCAGACTCTGCAACTGGAGAAACATGAGACTTGAAGCATTAATGTAAAGAGTTGACATAATTCCAACAAAAAGCCATGCTTGTTAATGATGTATTTCATTTTTTACACACAAAAAAAACTATAGCCTTCCGCTTTTACATGGAAATCCCAATAAACAAAAGACAGAACTTAAATCTACGAAGACAAATGTAAAAATTCAAAATACCCTAAAGTCTCTTCTTGTTGGCATTTCTATTATCAATGAACTACAAACCTTAAAAATCAAAACCCTAAAAATTGTTAAAAAAAAAAAAAAAGGAAGAAAGAAAATATCCCACAACTCTCTGCAACAGTTACTGTAAACCTCAAAGGATAATTTGACTTCTTACCCCGCTATCCCAACAGAAATGATTGTGTCTAACTGCTTGCCTTTGTTCAGAGACTAATCACTAAATTGTGAAAAATCACCCTCAACTTACAAAAACTGCTCTTGATTATAAATAATTGCCCAAGACTGAAAGAAAGCGGCAGGCAAGATCCCAGTCTTTCATCCAATTTATTCAGCAGCAATCCACATTCCATTTGTCTAGACTAAATATAGCAGCGTTTATACAAGAAATCAATAGTGCTTGCAGAGAGGCGAGCAGAGGCATGAATATTTCATCAAACTCAGAAAGAAATGGCAATCAGCAAAGTGATGGCTCCGTGTAGGTCATCTCTGGCCCGCTGGATTGGCTCCTATTACTTGGACAATAGCTCATCTTGGCCTAATCATAATCATATCATAGCTGTTCTTTCTATTTTTAGCACTAATTGCATTGTGGGTGACAAAGGCTCCTCGTCTTCCAAAAGGAATGTTGGGATTTTCTTACATCTTCCATGACAGGTTAACAAGCTTCCGGAGGAGCAATGATGACAGCACGACACCAAGTTGAACAAGTCACAGTTACTTTCAAATCACATAATGCCAAAGAAAGGCACTGCCCCTGTTATGTATCATAATTAGAAATAATCAATTTTAAAAGGAAAAAAATTAAACACTAGTTTTAACAGTGGGTAAAAGGAATCACTTCTGTTGACAAAATTCTGCATTTAAGAACCCGCAAAATTCCTCACAACAGGTGGCCAGTGATATGCAGGGCAAAAGTTGATGCCAACAAATAGAGCATTAGTGACAAATAAATGATGCAATATTTTTAACAGGTTCTAAAGCTGTATGGTTCAGGTGAAAAAGAAGTATGGAATAACTAGCTTTTTCAGGACTTGCCTTATTTGTCTGTGATTACAAATGCATGCAAACATTGTATTTTTCTTTTCACTGTCTCATACCAAATGCTCAGTCAGAACATTTCTACATGTACATTAATCTGTCTTATCAGGGCCGGCGGTATAGCTCAGCGGACTAAGCGCTCGCTTAGGTAAGCTCAGGGACCAATGTTCGATCCTTGGTTCCCCAAGCCGCGCCGGCCCCGCCTTCGGGTGCGCTGAGCCGGCGATGCAATCCGGGCGTGGTGGCGCGCGCCTGTAATCCCAGCACATGGGAGGCAAAAAGCAGGAAGATCACTATGAATGTGGGCTGCATGCATAGGGAGACCCTGCACCAAAAAAATAGAAAAAACCAAAAAAAAAAAAAAAAATCTGTCTTATCACTTCACAAAGTTTTTGCATTAATTTTTCACAGCATTTTTTGACAATTACTCCTCACCTTTTAACGTGCATCAACTGATGCAATTTTTATTCACACTTTTTAGTTTTTAAAGAACTTGCATTGGAAAAAGATCTCATTTCAAAAGTTTTAAAAATCCCAGGTCATATAGATGTTTATGATAATTACATTTATTTAAATAAATTTCTGTGAGAATTTTCTTTCACTCTTAGGGGTGATATGGATTTAATTCTGAATGGTATGGACAATCTGGCAACCATGGAATGCTTATTAGTTTTCTCTTTAACTCCTGTTATTCATGTCACAGGTAAGCAGGGAGAATCTTCCTATGGTCACCATTATTACTTGGATGATGGCCATTGCCACCTTATTACTTGGATGGCCAACACCCAGCTATCCATCTGAAGAAAATTTCCAGGGAACACCTTATAATTCCCAGAGACAAAAATCATCCTAAGTACACACAGATTTGCCCATGTACAAGTAGCCATCACTGTGGCTAAAGAATGTTAATCGTTCTCATACAGCAGCAGCAGAGCTTGAAATACAGGCTTTCATACAATTGCATTTGCCTGGATATCAATTTTTGTGTGTCAGTGACATTTAATTTTTCCACTCAAAAAATGCAAAAACAAGGGCACTGTTTAATAATCTCTGTTAACATTCACAATTACAGGGCTGGGGAAATATCTTGACATTCTTAGCTCCTGCTTTGCAAGCACAAGGATCTGGGTTCAATCCCCAGTACTGCAGGCCATGCCAGCTCTATACCAGCTGACCACCAAAACCGAGCATGGGGAGGCTGAGACAGGGGGATCACTATGGGTCTTGGATGTGTAGTGAGACCCTGTACCAAATAAATAAATAAATACATAAATACATAAATAAATAAATAAATAAATCTTTGAAAAAAATATTCATAATTACAGGGCCTACAGCTCAGGATGCAGTATCAACAAAGTTGCCCAGAACTCTTTGTATCAATGCATGGTTGGTCACAACCACTAGCAAGTGAACACATGATGTAAAATTTCTAGATCTGGGTACAAACCATTGTTGCTCTGATCATCCATCTGCTTTTTCTCTTCAGCCTTACAAGCTTAGAAACCTGCAAGTATTTAGGCCCAATGACTTTGTGTACTGCAAGAAGCTGTTTCCTGTGGGGTTGTTTTTTTTTTTTAATTTCTGCTTTAACACTATCTGAACAAATGTGTAGTTAATATCACTATTAGTTCAGGGTCTGGAAAAGATTGTAAAATAGTTGCCTCACATACAAGTAATCAGGGACTCCTCAAAATTTGGCTCATAATAATAGTTTAAATGCATGACTGGTCTTCAGGAAACCCCTTACATAAAATGCCCAGAGGAGCAGACTTCTATCAGTAGCTTTTCACACTTGTTTACTTATCACATGCTCCAATCCTTGGCATAGTAGCTGGCTGTAGTAAAATGCACCAACACAGAAACTTATACCATGTCACCTCTGAAATTCTACTCATTACCGAGATGTACAAACACTAGCATACCGGGTCATGTCACACCGATCATCTTCTCTCTGTGGTGTTCTGTCTTCCCCTTTTAAGCAAACCAGAATTAGTGAGGCAGGATTTATCTAGTGACACGCAATACTAATCAGGAAGCTATTTTAGTTTGAAGTCACTGTAAACCAAACTTTCTGCAGGTACGTACACAATTCTACTGGGTATCTATTTGGCACAAGATAAAGTAAGTACAGCCTTCACTACTACATCTGGAACAGAAATCGAGGAGGTAGTGAGTATAGGGTGAAAGCAGAGGCATGAGTAACATATTAGACTATTTGTTGGATCCTGATGGCATCCTCTTGTGCATGAGACCATCAGTCTCGCCTATTAAAAAAAAAAAAAAAAAAACAAAAACTTCTGCCTTGGTCTGCTACAGCATCCACTTTTCTGAGACTCTAGCTTCACCACTACTTCCCTGTCATTCATGTCTCTCAAAAATTCACCCTTGATTTTCCACACCAGTTTACATTTTCTTGTGATGACGTATTTTCCTTGGGAGCACCAAATGCTGATCAGCCTGAGCTGTGAAGAGTGTTTGTGTCAGTCTCCCACAACACTGAGCAAGGGACAGGACCTCCTAGCTTGTCTCCAGTGAAAGGCTACTGGTGACAGTGACAGAAAGTGAAAACCAGGCTTGTTCTCGATGTTACAGAGTGCAGGATCCACCAAGGGGAAGCGCAGCCCCGGTGCTCAGAAGTGTTTTTGCTAGCCTTCCGGGTATCGAAAAGGTCACTGTGTGTACCATGCCAAGACACCCTGTCTGCTGTCCCTGCCCTGAGAATTAGGGTGATGCTGTAGCTCAGAAAACCCCTTCACTTCTCTCTTACTCTGGGGATATCACCATCTTGTTCTACCTGTGGCAGGTTCACAAAAAGCAAGAAGTGACCTCAGGGTGAGACAGGACACTTATCGGAAAAGAAAAGGGAAGCTACACATGGCCTGGTGTGACTGGGCTCTCATAGACACAGGCAGGAGACAGCTATTTGACAACGCACCAAGTGCCAGAACCCTTAGCCACCAGGGTCAGATCATAGGGATAAGTGCTCCAACCAGCGCTAGCTGCTAATCTCCTTCTAAAATCTCACCCACTTAGTTGTGAGAAGTAAATGAAATTGAAATGAATTTCCTTGTCTTCCTTAGTAAGTGCTAAGTGAGAGATCAGATGCTTTAAAGGAGGAAAAGCATGAAAAAATGGTTCATGCTGTAGAAACAAAAGCACCAGAAGAGACCAGAGGGAGTTAGCCTTCTCCTCTCTCCTTTTCCACCTGTCAGACTGAAAAATTTGAACTCTGAAAGTGAGGAAAACAAAGAGTAATGGACAGGGGAGATTCTTTATGGTAGAAGTCACTGGCACTGGTAAATACATTGAAGAAATCAAGTATTTCTATTTCTTCAACTCTACAGAAATTTTTCTTTTACTTTTTTATTTGTTTTAGTACTGGGAATTGAACTCAAGTTCTTGCACTTGCCAGGGAGGCACTCATACAGCTGAACCATCTCCCTATAACCACCCTCCATGAGAATTATTTTAAATCACCTTAACTTCTTTTCTCCACTACCAATTCCTATTCCTCCATTTTAACATTGATTCAGATCTAAAACATGTTATTTTGTAATTTTATGTTTCTACTCTTTATATTTTGCTGCTGGCTAAGGACATGGCGATGTCTGATGCTGCCTATATTTTGTTCTACTGGTCCTTTTTCTCAGTGACTATACACAGCACCTGCACTTAACTACTAAATCATGGAAAAATTCTACCAGAAACTATTGTGAGATGTTTGTGTCTAAAATAGCATTAAAGGGGCTGGGAACATAGCACAGTAGAATTACCACTTGCCTGGCAAGCACAAAGTCATGAGTTCAATCCCTGGTTCTGTAAAAATAAATAAATAAACAAACAAATAAAAAATATAATATTAAAGCCACTGTCCTTGTACCATCCTGAGGTGGACATGTCATTCTTCATTCACTCTGTCATTCAGTATTTTTATGCCTTATTAAAAATTGTAACAGTTTTTAGCCAACAAAGTCTGCATTCTGCCTCCACAAAACTTAATGCCTGTTATAGCAGAGATGATGAGGCCTGAGCAGATGTGGTGCAGCTCTGGAGCCCCCCGGACCCACCTTTATTTTCTCTCTAGGCTCTCTATGTGCTCTTTTCCATACCCAGGGATCTATTCAGATTTAATTGGTGACAATTCCATCTGTGGCCTATTATCAATTCTACATGCATGTACCGTATATACACATACCATGGGTGTTCTCTACTTAGTTGTTTCACCTGTCTTTCTTCAATAGCCCTTGTGTAAAACATTACAGTCAGGAGAGAAGCACAGAAGTGACATCCTACTGTTCCTCTCATTCACTATTTTCATCTAGAGGAATGAACTTTGCTGCTCTTAACATATTTCTGAAGCTATCAAGGGGCCTCCACTGTTTTACTGACATAGGCCTCTGTCCTCTCTCTCTCTCTCTTTTTGTCTTCGGAGGTACTGAGAATTGAACTCAGGGCTTTGTGCAAGACAGGCATGCACTCTATCACTGAGCTATATCCCACCCCCACGTCACTCCCTTGCCCATGGGTGGAGCCCCAGCTTCCACACGCTCCCTTTGCTTCTCTGCAGATGCTCTCTTCCTGCACCTCCACCCTCCACTCCACTAATGCTCCCTTACACAAGTCTTGAGCCATGCAAGCCTTATTTTCCCTCTTTAGTCTTCTCTGAAGTCTCACAGACTTACCAGGTATGTCCTCTTCCTAAAGCATTGTCCCTCAAAACTCAACTCTTTTCTAGACTCTCACATATGTTCATATCTTGGCTAAAACAGGAATGGATGAAGCGTTTTCAAAAAGATCAGTGTCACTGCATTTTCAAATAGAAAAAAAGTCATGTAATTTGTTCCCTAACATTTGCTCATAATCTTCACCACTATTCTACATTCTGTGAGAAAGAGACTATGCCTATCATGCCTACTACTGCATGAAAACACAATAAGACCTCTGCACATTCCTGGAATGACTTAACAACTTGATTAATAAAAGACAGTCAAAATAATAATGGAAATAACATCAGATACACATGTGCACATCCATGTGTATAAATTCACACACATGTGTGCATATGCATGCACAATTAAAATCCTACAACAATTACTTATTTTTTTTTTTAATGTAACTGGGGATTGAACTCAGATCCTTGCACTTGCCAGGGAAGTACTTATTCCACTGAGCCATCTCCCTGACCCCCAACAATTATTTCTTGATCTGCTGGGTGCAGATGTACACCACTTCATCACTTAATAATGATAAGTAGGTCTTATCAATTATTCTGGAAAAAGTGTATAAGTATTTAAAAGTAATCTCAAAAGATTTTATTCCAAAGCGATAATTCTGTATTTTCTAGACACTTACTTATCTCTTAAAATTTAATGTATTAACATGTGACAGCCAACAGGGTTGAGTAGAAGAACAGGGAGGAAAATAAAAGAGATTTAAGCTCTTTGTCTGTGTAAGGATCAGCCAGCATAGGCCACATCCTGAATTACCTACACAATAATGCAATTTCATGAATGAATATCCTATGTTATGCTCTAATTATACTCTAACAAAATTAGATCAAAACTGGAAAAGAATAAAACTTTAATTTTCAAATTGTCAATTTGATAGGTGAAGAACTAAATTAATAAAGAAAAAAATAAATAAACCTCAAGTTATTTACTCAAAATTCTTTGACCTCTCCTGAGCTAACTTTCTGGGTGATGCTCAATGTTTTTTCTGAAGGATTTTCATCAAAACATGCAATCATAGAAGGTATCTCTTTTCTGTAAAGTGAGAAATGCTAAATTTGAATGTGATTAATATCCAAAATGGAAAATTAGAAAAAAATAACACAGCTTTAGTTTGATAACATTGTTATCCAAATTACACTTTGATATTACAAATATTTCCAGGCAGATTATTACCATTAATATTTATGATAGTAATTTTATGTTGATTTAATTAGTGAGAATTAGTAAATTATCATACCCTGAAAGGATAATTTTGTAAGAATTACTCCAGGGCCAGGGAGTCAGCTCAGAGGCATAAACGCCTGCCTGTATACATCCCCAAGTTTGATCCCCATTACCGCAAAAAAAAAAAAAATTACTTAAATTAGTTGGTTCAGACTTAAAATCCTCCCTTATAATTCTGTTGAAGTCACAAATGACTTCAGTTTCTTCAAGTGTACTCATACATGGAACAAATGAAAAGAAAATAAATGCAAAAGGCAATCTGGGATTTGATTTACTATTCTCTTATTTCCCAGGGGTCTGAACAGGAAATAAAAATAACTACAAATGCCTAAAATATCAGTTGGCTTTGAAATATCAACATTTAAGTTAAGGCAAACTAACTTCTTAATTACAGCCTCTACTATTTTGATTTACTTAATTCAGACTCCTCTCTGCGAATCTGCTTTTGAATTAAACAGTCATAACAAACCATAACACAAACATGAACTGCCAACTAATTTGTAATACACACTTAGTTCTAAATTATTGCAACGTTTGCTAGTTCTTTACTGTAGTATTTGGAAACTGAATAAAAGCTTTATTAAGTACCCTGCACTATGGAAAACAAAATGAAACCAATCTATGTGACTTATAAGATAACAGGAAGACTCTAATCCATATTATTTTGTAATTTGAGATTAAAATTTCAATCTGATATAAAGACACCAAAACTCTGAGTAAATGTAAAAGCTTAGCATTTTGCAGTTTTGTTTTTTTTTTTTTCTTTGCTGTTTTGTTTTGTTTTTTTGCGGAACCTGGAATTGAACTCAGGTCCTTGCACTTGCCAGGGAAGCGCTTATTCCACTGAGCCATCCCCCCAGCCCAAGATTAGCATTTTAACTAAAAAATAAGGCCCAGGGGCCTAGGGTCAGATTTCTGGGCTTGCTGTGCTGGCCCCACCACCAGGGCACGCTGAGACAGCAATAAAGACTGGGCTTGCTGTGGTGCACACCTGTAATCCCAGCTCTTGGGAGGCTGCAAACAGGTGGATCACTACAAGTCCAGTCTGGTAGTGAAACCCTGAACACCCTTGTAGACCCTTTCCTAAAAAACAAAAAATTAAATAAATAAGTAAAAAAAAAATAAGTGGTCATCTAAAAGCATTATATAGTTGGCCATTTGTTGCCATGTCTCACCTGAAAGCTAGAGTAAGGTGACTTTGAAGAACTTCACAAAGAAGGCTGCACTAACTGTTCCCTTCTCTATATTTTTCAACAACTTATATTATTTTCTATGTCACAGACAAGTACTAAATTATTGGCATTTGCAAATAGCTAACCAAACATCCCTGCTATAAAAACTAATATTAAGGCAGAGAATTCCCTTGTAACTCCAGAATCTAGTATGTCATATTGCATATAACTTTAAAATAAATACTGGCTGAATAAGTAACTCTCTTAGCAGATACCCTAGAACTTTTGGGGGACAAAATCCAACTTGTTTACCTAGCAAAAAAAGTTTTTCAGAGTACATCTGCACTATTCTCACAGGAACCCTCATTCACACAATTATATGCTGGCTTGATAGGTAAAACAATACAAAAACAGAACAATATTTTCTGAAGCTTTCAATGATCAACAAATTTAACATAACTGAGGAGGATAAGTAGGTTTACAAATTGAAGGTCAGCCTAGGTGACATGGGAGGGATCACATCTAGAGGAGGGGAAGGGAGAGGGCCAGAGGGAGAGGAGGGAAGGAAAGGCGGGGCAGAGAGAGAGGGGGTAAACTTAGAGCAAACGTGCTGTGTATTATGTCTCCCCTTTTTCCTTTTGACTCAGAATATCTTTCCTTTATTCCCTGTCCACTCTTTCCATTCTGTAGAATGGGAATAGACCAATACATCCTATTTTTACTTGAGAACGCAGATGCTTCTCAAATTCTCAGGAACTATTTCTTACAGAAACAAAGAAAGTACTTAACAAACAAATCTTACATTCCCACTAAAGCCTTATACTGTAAAATTTCACTGACTCTTACAAATATTTAAGTAACTGGGTACTTTCTTCATATAAAGTCTTGTGAGTAAGTACCAATGTATAAAACAAGCACAAATGCAAAGGTTTGCACGAAGAGGGGGAGAACCAGTATTCTATGTCCTCACTTCCTTCCCTGTTCCTGGGAATCCAGGAACTCAGTCTGAAAATCACCGTATGTTCTAAGGACATTGTTTCTTCTTCATTTTGCTGAACTCAACCCAGGAGTTAATCACATGACTGCTTTTTCAAAGAACAATACTTTTTTATTTTACGTGAATCATAATTACAGGAATTTGAAAATCCTGAACTAAAAATAATACATTTATATTTTAAAATGCAATTAGAAAACAAGGTGAATGTTAAAACAGACATTCCTCTAACTGTGCCTCATTTCAGTGTTTACCAAATCGAATGTCTTGGCAGCTAGATTTATGCCATTGCCACATGGTGGCACCACTTTTGCTTGTAAATAGAAATACCCACTAGCCTTTGGCAGGAAGAATTTTGAATATGTGAGTTTTCAGGACTCAAGCATTCTAACAGAACATGACTGCCGTACACTGATTCCAAATTTCTCTCTCCAGACTTAGGAAAAGATAATATTCAGTGTCATACTGTTGGTTGATCCACAGAGTTCATTTTAGTTTTTAAATTATGAAGTCAACACTAATACAGCGCTGGAATATGTCCAGCACTGTTTTGAAGGGCTTATAAAATAAGTGTCACTGCATCAGTTCTGTACATGCTGAGGCTGTGCCGTTAGGTAACATTTCAAACAGATGTAATTATGATTTTCATTTCCAGGCGAGGAGCACGCAAACCACAGAGGAAAGTGGCCAGGTACCAAGGCACCAGGTTTGGGCCCGAGGTCTTAACCACTCTGCTCGAACCCTTTTGCAGCTCTGTGAAACAAATGTTCAATCTTATCTACACAATTGGGAATATTGCCAGATATAAGTGTAGGTGAAGACTTTTTGTTAAAATAATAGTCCATGTTTTTATTTTTAGAAGAAAAGTATTTACTTATAGTAGGCAATATATTCCATGAACACATGTGTCTCTGAATACAACTCAGCATGCTCTGGCACATCCGGCTGTTCTCAGGTGGGCCTAATGCATCTTTCTTAATGTGTCTGAATGCTTTTGTGAAGAAAGTTACTTCTGTACTTAAACATTTCAAATTTAGTACTTCATCTCTTTCTTTTACATATACAAAATTATGTCTTAAGTCTTGACATCTTACCTCCCAATGCTGTTTTATTCAGCCTGACTTTGCTGTCTCCCAGTTAGGAATCTACAGACTCAGAGGTAAAGACTGCCTAGGAATGAAGTTGTCTTTGGCTCTTGATTAACTCAGTCCCACTGGATTATTTCAGGACTAGAGATACTGAAACATAATTAACTGTAAACACCATTAATGAGGTTGGAATGTAATGCTCATAAATTTTTAGATTTTTTTAATTGAAGAAAGAAATACTAGAAAAGTAGATGGCAGCTGTTTTTTGACAGTGTGAGAAAAGACTTGACAGATAAACTACAGTGGCACATTTTTTCTTATTTCAGTGCTTTTGTTTTTTCATGATTTCCTATATATTATGAAAGAGAATTACTGGCTATAAAGGTGTAAGTTAAGCAGAAGGATCTATCTCAAAAAGGAGCCTGAAGCTGTTTCAAAAATCAATTTTTCAAATACATTTCTGTACATCAAATAAAGACATCCATAATTTGGCATAACAAAATGTAGTCTTTTTCATATGGCTTCTATTTAATTAAGACTGTCATTAAAATTTCTATTTCTGGTAAAACTCAGTCTCTGCTTATACAGCCAGCCTGTATTAAGAGAACTGTCAGCACTGGAGAGGCAACTGAGTATTTCAAACATAGCTTCGAGAAGCTCAGTCTGCAATCTGAAGCAGAACCTATATACAGGTAAAAAGTACAAGAGTATATAAATAAAAAGTATTAACAAATAAATAGAACTCTGTAGATAGGAGAGTAGCAAATTGTTCATAGGACAAAACCAGCCTGTCTTCTGATGTTTTATACCCAAAGGCCTCAGAATGATTTTTACATTTTTTTATTTTTTAGTATAGGGTCTACAAGGTCAACAGGGTCTCACTGCGTACATCAGACTTCTAGTGACCCTCCTGTTTATAGCCTCCCAAGTGCTGGGATTAGAGGCACATGCCACCACACCCAGTCTCATTCCTCATCTCAGCATTCTCTTAGGGATGGGGTCAGCATGGTAAGTCCAGGATCAAACTCCTAGCCCCTGTGTCTGCCTAAGCAGGAGCTTTAATCATCAGAGCTATTTGGCCAGACCTGATTTTTACATTTTTACTTTTTAAATTTTTTTCTTCTCATTAACTTTATTGAAAATCAATAATTTATATAGCATATTAAAATTGTAGACAAATATTGAAATGTGAAAGATATAAGACGTAGACAGAGTGAATTTTGGAGAAATATTTCTGAAATGAATAAATAGCATGAGATTAATAATAGATTGCACATTTTAAATAATTTACAAACTTAAATGAATATTTTATTGTCCAAATAAAAATGAAGAAGAAAGTATTTACAGATCAATCATATAATAGTTCACTTTGTGCCAAAATGAAGAAACTTATATTTATATATGTATATTTTTTGTATTTTAGGGAAGGGTTGACATCAGACTTGTAGTGATTCACCTGTTTACAGCTTCCCAAGAGTTGGGATTACAGGCATGCATCATCACACCCAGTTTTAATTGCTGTCTCAGTGCACCCTGGATGTGTGGCCAGTATGGCAAGCCAGAGGATCAAACCCCCGGCCCTTGTGCCTGCCTGTAGGTGCTTTAATCCACTGAGCTATTTGGCTGGCCCTGAAACTTATATTCATATTATTAGAAGTCTCAAAATAGGAAGGGGTAGCAATAAATATTTAAAGATATAGAATTTCTGAATTTAGTTGAAATCATAGCACCACATTTCCAAGAAAAAAAAAATGAACCTTTTTCCCAAGAAATTTGAATAAAATCCTACCAAGGTACACAAAATTGAGGTTGTCTAAAACTAACTGTAGAGAAAAAAAATCATTAAAGCATATACATAAAAATATTAGCTATGGAAGAAAAAAATTAAATAGCATCTTATTACATATTAGAAAAAAAGGAGCAAGTATGTAAAAAACTAGACTAATTAATTCAAAGGAC
>PVKA01043639.1:0-16638 GCA_004027165.1 Ctenomys sociabilis
TCCCTCCCTACAGACTAAGGCAGGAGCTCTGAGTGAACAGAACTGTCTTCCCTGGGTGTGGGCTCCCCACTCACACCTGAGAGGAGCAAACCTCCTGACGCAGGTTATGAGCTGCAGGCCCTCTCCCCAGTTGAAGTGGAATGGATCAGACTGGGGGAATCTTTTTTTTGTGGAACCGGGGATTGAACTCAGGCCCTTGTGCTTGCCAGGGAAGCACTTATTCCACTGAGCCATCTCCCCAGCCAGACTAGGTGAATCCTGCACATCACAGACTCACAGAGCTGAGAGCAACAGGCCCAGCACCAGCCCCTCGGCTTCCTGTCCACGGTGCCACAGAGGTCCCCTCACCTCCACCTCAGTCAGGAGGCTCCAAAGCCTGGCGCCCCCAGGGCCAGCTCCACAGGAGCCTGCTTCCATCCCCGCCCTCCCGATGGCTGCACAGACCCTCTTCCTCCCCATGACTCAGGAGAGTGCAGGGTTTGGTGGGATTCACACCCTACATGTACAACCCCAACAAGCAGGGCTGGGAAATACAAGTTCCCCACCGGCCCATGGGAGAAAGGTGGCCCATGGTTGCACTGCCATCTCAGTCTGTTTTCTGCTGCTGCCACACAATGCCTGAGACCAGCTGACGTGTAGAGAATACAGGTATCTTGGCTTGAGATACCAGTGTGTGGAGCTTCCGAGGCTGCAGGTGCAAGAATGTGCTGGCGTTTGAGCAATTTCTTGAGGGCCAGCAGAAGGCCGAGGGGAAGCACATGCATGCAAGAGACCCTGCAATGCCAGGAGGGGTGGCACATGCCCATCATCCTGGCACTCGGGATGCAGAGCAGGAGGACTGCTGCAAGTTTGGGACCAGTCTAGCTATGTGTAGTGAGTTCAAGGCCAGCCTGAACTGTGGGGGAAGACCCTGTCTCAGAAACAAAACAAAACAAAACAAAACAAAACAAAACAAAACAAAACATAACAAAACAAAACATAACACAACACAAGACAGGAGCCCCTGCTGCAGCTACCTTGGTTTGTAAGAATCTGCTCTCGGGTGGGCATTCCAACCTCCAGAGCAGAAACTCACTACAGGAAGGACCCAGTCCGTGACAAAGGTGCTTTCCCCTCCTCAGACTTTGCTCACCTCTAATGGCCTCCCCTCCAGTACCTCCACTGTGGCCATCACATTTCAGTGCGAGTTTCGGAGGGGACACACTGCCTGGCAGTTATGCAGGTGTTTGAGGGGTTCAGGAGCCGTGACAGAGGCCCATTATGGGTGCTGGTCTGGGTTTTCTGCTCTGATGGGACCAAGGACCTATGGGTCTGAGGTCTGTTTTGCTGACTGTTCACTTGCTCGAGCAGCTCTGGGCCTCTTGTCCCACTCCTGGGCTTTCTGTCCTGCGACTTGGCAGTTCCTTCCCTTCATGTTTCCAGTAGTTCCCAGGCTTCGAGTCCTACCCTTTCTCTCATAAAATAAGACCTAACTGGAAGATAAGCCCTAGCATGATTTCTCAGGATGCCCAGAACATAAACCCTACCCCCAAAACAAACCCCTGTTAAGACTTCCCGCCAGGGGCCTGCACTTGGTGTGTCTGTTGCAACACTCAGTGGACGCTTTGAATTACAATGAGTTTCAGAAGATGGCACGGCCAAGTTTGTATATAGATGCAGAGTTTTATACCTAAGTAAGTGTATATTTTTGTACACGAAAAAAATAAGATGTTTCCTGAAACTAAGCCCTGCTACATCTTTTGCAGCAAAAATTAATACAAGACTTAGTTTTATTTTGGGGGAAATGCAGTGTTAATACCTGCTCAGGTCCAGTCGGTATAAACACCCTTCTCCAGCCCAGCATCAGGATATTGGTTTTGTTTGATGCCTTTTTTAGAACAGAAAGTTTTCACCTTTGACATAGTGACAGCATCAAATTCTTTTGTATCAGGAATCGAACTCAGGACTTTGCATTTGCCAGGCAGAAGTTTATGCCACTGAGCTATCTCCCCAGTCCGAAAATGTCCATTTTTGTCTTACAGTTTGGACCTTTTAAGTCTAATTATGAAATGTTCCCTGAATTCATCTCCAGGTATCAAATGCATCATTATTTTCTACTAGCTCTGTAGTTACAACTTTCGTATTTGGATCTTCAATTTACACAGAACCCACCTTTGCCTATACAAATAAACCCTCTAGCTTTACTTGCCCTCTGTTAACTTAAATATTTTTCAAATTTTAATTTTTAGGGCCGGTGAGATAGCTCAGCGGACTAAGCCCCTGCCTAGGCAAGCACAGGGACCGGGATTTGATCCTGGGCACCACGTGCCTTCCTGGCCTGCTGAGCTGGCTGCTAAGACCGGGTGTGGTGGCACACGCCTGTGATCCCGGCACTGGGGGCTGAAAACACGAGGGTCACTAGCAGCCCCGGCTGTGTAGTGAGACCATGTACCAAGTACATTAACTTTTTAAACAAAATTTTTATTAGTCCATGTTGAAGCACAGAGTAACCACATGCCTGGTGGGAAGGAAGCTGGTAGAGTACTCAGCACATCTGCAGTCTTTTCTTGTCTCCTTGTCTTTCTTAGGCAGCTTAAAAAAATCACTACTTTTGTGGCCACCCAGCTGGGCCAGACATCATTAGGTCACACCCCCGGGCCGTGATAACAGCTGCCTGGGTCATCTTGCGGAATCGTGGAGCTGGTCTGTGGCTCTTCTAGTTGCCTCTGGTCTTCCTCAGGGGCTCTGAGGCCCTTCACCGGTCACGAAGCCAGGAGGTTTATCCAAGAGGTGACACCGGCCATAAGCGACACTTAAGGGTTCTTGGTGCAGCTGAGTGCCTGTGAGGAGGAGTTAGTACCTCATTCCACGGCCACACAAAAACAATGTCCACAAAAAGCATACACTGGACTCTGTGACCAGCCCAGCCCACCCCTCTGAATCGGCACAGCAAGCCCCTCCCTCTCTTCCTCGGTCCTGCAGTGGCTCCCTTCTGCTCTGGGCTGAAGAAGCCCTGCCGTCCCTTCTGGATGGCTCCCGTCGGTCTCGTTTCTCGTCTCCCTGCCCCGAGACCTCACCACCTGGGAACAGCGAACATTTTGCCTTCTTACGACTAAGGCTTTGGACCATGTCTTTGTTCCGGCAGGGAAAATTCTTCTTTCCTTTAAACAACAACAACAACAACAACAACAAAAACCCCTTAGTGATTTAAAAACTTTTCTTCTTTCCCTAGAAATTTGGGAATAAATTTATTCGGCTCCTTTAAAAGTACAGCTGTAATTTAACGAGGGCACTGACTGTGGTAGTGCTGGGCGGGGTGATATTTTTATCTTAAGTTATTCCGCATAACAGCTTGAGTTCTCCCTTCATTTAGATCTTTTTATTTCCCTTGATAAAGGCTGATGCTTCCTTTCACAGAGGACGGGCCTATATTTTGCTATTTTTGTTGCTCTTATGAACAGTACCCTACCACTTCTGATGTATTATGAATGGCTAGATGGTACAGATAAAGTAGTATTGATTTTCGTGAATTGATTTTACATCCAGGAACCTTCTTGTTAGTGCCAATACTTAATCCAGTGTCAATGTAGATTATCCTATTGTCCGCAGATAATGTTTTTTAAATCTTTTTCCTCCCATTCCTATGCCTCTTAGTTCTTTTTCTTGCATAACTTTGGCCATGACGGTTCTTGTTACATAATAGCAGTTCCAATGGGTACCCTTATGTTTTGAAAAACGTTTTGTTTCCTTGCTCCCCGCTCCCTCCCTTCCTTTGTACAGATTATGGGCCCTGCCTCTGAGCTATGTCCCTAGTCCAGTGTCGTCTGTGTTACCAGGGTTAAGGTTTGTTCACTAGGGCCTGCTGTGTGCTGGGGCTTGGGGATGCCATCTCCCCCCACTGAGGCAGCGTCACTCACCGTCCACTTCTCTGTCCTGCTCTGTAACTCCCAGTGCAGGAAGGACTGTCCACACCCTCTGCTCCCAGCTCCCATGGCACAGGTGCTGTCAGGCCTTGGCCCGGCTCTGCAGCCCAGACTGCCGTTTCCAGAGCAGCTGTCTCCCCCCCCCCCCAGCTGGAGGGACAGCGCCTCACCCAGGTGGAGGATGACATCAGCTCCCTCCTGCATAGACACCTCCTGGGTACACACGGAGTGGAGCATCGCAGGCAGGTGCGAGGGTGGCTCGGACAGAATGCTGGTTGTACATCTCAGGTTCCAAGCTCTCTGTGCCCCTGTGAATGACTGTTCACACTCTGACCCTCGGTGTCCTTCTCTGTGGCAGGAGGGACAACGCCAAGGCCCGGGGACGACACCTGTGGTGAGTGACACAGCCCACAAAAAGCATTTACTGCAGCAGTCACCCTTGTATTCGAATGCACAGGAGGAATCTCACTTAACACATTAAGAGCAGCGCTTTTATAGAAAGTTTAATGATACGTGAAGTGCTTTAGAGAGGAGATCAAGGGGAAGCGGCATTCAGGCCAAGTCCACGTTTTTTTGTGGTCCTGGAGATTGAATCCAGGACCTCTCACATTCCGAGCAAGCGCTCTGCTGAGCTGCGAGCCCAGCCCTTGGAACACATTTTTATTTTTATTTTCGAACAAGGCCTTTCTAAGTTACTTAGACTCATCTTGAATTTGTATTCTTCTTGCCTCAGCCTCCCTAGTAGCTGGGATTAGAGGCGTGAGCCTTTGTGCCTTGTTTCAACATTCATTTGAAAGTGTTTTAAAATCTGCAAAACAAGAGCTCGAAGAGTGTTGTATTGAAGTGGGGGATTACTGGGGATGTTTAATCACCCTTATATTATTCGGTGTTTTCAGCAGTGAGTGGATAATTTCCTTCATAAATCTCTGAAGTATGTTTTGGGGAAATAAAAAGCGCAGCGTGACTCAGCAGGCCCCAGATGCCAAGTTGAGGCTGCCTCGGTAGGAGCAGAGGGCCCCTCAGGGCCGTCTGGAGCGGCCAGGGCCCCTGGGAGCAGCGTTTGTTTAGTTCTGAGTGTGGTAGCCATGGGGACTGTAAGTGCCAGGGTGGCACAGAAATGTGACAAGTGTGCAGAGGCCCTGGGATGGGAGGAGAGCAGGGCTGAGCAGGGGTGACATGGAGTGGGGGGATCAGGAGCCCCCCACCCAGGGCAGGGGCCGGGTGCAGAGGAGAGAGAGAGAGAGAGAGAGACAGACAGACAGACAGACGCTGCCGCTGCCTAAGAGTAGGGTGGGGGTGGTCACGGACAGGCGGTGGAGGACATCGCCTCCCGACCCAGCCTGGCACAGGCCCTGGCCCTGTCTGCCTGCTCAGTGTGAGGCTTAAGCACCATCAGCATGAGCTGGGTGTGGCGGTACCTGCCTGCGATCCCGCGCTCTGGGAGGAGGAGGATCACGGGTTAGAGCCAGCCTGGGTCAGTGGGGAGGCAGAGGGGGCCTCCCGGCTGGGCTGTGGGTACAGCCCTCACCGTGACCCGCTCCCGCCCGTCCTCCCCACCTCCCAGCACCCGCATGCCCTCACCCTCTGTCTGGTCCCTATGGCTCCCAGGGTAACTCCCCACCCCTAGGCCTGGTCTTGCGCCCTGACGCTCTTCAGTGTCTCTTCCTAACCCTCCTCCCCCCATCACCACTGGACAGGGGTTTGGGAAGCCCCTAAACTCTCCCTGCCTGAAGGATTAAGTTGTAGATTTGCTGACTGTAGTAGAAGAATTTTTAAGTTGGGCCAATAAGAGTCATAAAGGGATTTATTAGAGAAAAATTTAAAGAGTATGCTTTCAGAGAAACAGGGTACATGGAGGGGCGAGAGAGAGACAGAGAGAGAGACAGAGAGAGGGAGACAGAGAGGTAGAGGCAGAGGCCTATGATATGAGCTGCAGCTGGGTGTGTTTAGGAGAACTTTGGGTGTCTTCAGGATGGGTGATCCGGGGCCAGGGAGATGTCTCAGTGGAACAAGCACCTGAGTTCAATCCCCAGTTCCCCCCTCCAAAAAAAGGATCTCGGAAGTGCGCTCCCACTATGTGTCAGGCTGCAAATAACGTATGCACTTGGGGTCTCTGCCCGCCCTCCTGCTGCCTGGAGTCTGAGGAAGCGTCACACAGGGAAGAGCACATCCTAGAGCTCAGACCGTGTGCAGGCCTGCTGTGTCTTTAGGAACCTGAGGATTTTTCTTTTTCTCTTCTTCTTTTTTTTTTTTTTTTTTTTTTTTTTTTTTGGCAGAACTGGGGATTGAACTCAAATCCTTGCACTTGCCAAGGAAGCACTTATTCTACTGAGCTATCTCCCCGTCCCCTCTTTCTTTTTTCTTGAGTGAACTTCCTTTGGGGGGGGGCTTGAGTTACTTTTGGGTCCTGAATCTGTAGCACAGTTTCAAAATTTGGATTTTCCTTGCCCTTTCTGCCTGTCTGCATTTCTTCCATCCTCCTGAGTCAGACCCCTCCGGGAACAGGTCTATCTCCTGAATGGTCTCCCTGCCTCTGGTGTTTATGTTTCTCCCAAACCTGGCATCTGCTGTCCCCACCCCCTCGCTGTGCTGCCCTGCAGACAGTGCCCAGCCCAGCTGCTCTGGTCTCTCCAGCCACCCTGTCGCTGGGGCTGCCATCCCCTGGCCCCTCCTAGCCTTCTTCCGCAGCCCCTCTGAGGCACTCAGGAAGTGCTGTGATTTCTAGCTCTTTCCTCAGGCCCTGGGCACGGGAGCTGGACTTCCCTGTCCACGTGATGCTCAGTGGCTGTCATGGAAAGGTGGTCACTGGGAATGTGAATAACCTTATTTTTTCAGAAGTGATCTCCAAGCAGCGCCCCCATCCTAACAGCACACCCCACTATGAACTTGCCAATAGATCTGTCCCCTGGTACCCAAAGCCCCAATGAAGGAGACTCCGGGAGATGTTCGATGTGAACCATGGCACCCACCGAGCAGAAGGTGGGTTGAGCCCACATATAGAAACAGAGCGATTGTGTGGCAGGAGGGGGATCTTGGCTTGGGTGACAGGGACTGGTGGCTAGCATGCTGGAGCTAGGGAGCACAGGGGGGCTGGCCATGGGGAGGGTGGGCCGGCTCAGCACACTACAGCGGCATTCTTCTAGGACCCTCAGGAGAAGAGTCTGGACATGGACGTGCATTTGGGGGTCTGTTTCTGTCTGTGGGCTCAACCCACCTTCTGCTCAGTGGGTGCCATGGTTCACACTGAATGTGTCTCCTGGAGTCTCCTGCATTTCCGGGAGGGGCTTTGAGTACCAGTGGACGGATCTATTGGCAAGTTCACGGTGGGATGTGCCGTTAGGATGGGGGGCTGCTCAGAGGTCACTTCTGAAAAATAAAGGTTATTCACATCCCCAGTGACAACCTCTCCATGACAGCTGCTTCAGGGTGGGCAGGGAGGGGCTGCGGTGGTTTCCAGTGGGTGGGAGACATGTGTTGCCAGAGAGAGCTACCGGTGGCGAATGTGGATATGGAGCTGACAGTGCTGGCTGCTTCCAAGTGTCCATTCTTATATTCTCCTTCCAAACCGAGCCTTGAGATTACTTGGGGTGGCAATGCTCAAGTACAGGACTCCAGTCCCCAGTCCGTGGCCGATGAGTTGTAGGTAGAAATGCGTTCTGAGATCTCTAGTGCAGGGTCTGCCTGTGCCTGTCTCCAGCTCATCTGTGGCCTTGGATGAGGTGGCTGGAGCACTGGCGGCCCGCCAGAGACGGGGGCTGGGAAGAGGACCGAGGCTGCCTTTTGGACGCTGTCCTGGAGCCCCTGAGAGCAGGCAGGCTTGAGTTTCACATAGAAACTAAGTTCTCATGGAAGGCTCTTCCACGAGAAACTTAGTATTTCTCTGTGACCATCAATTGAACTTAGCCCACACGCAGCCATTATGGCTCGGTGATGTGTACGTAAGCTACAGACTCAGGCGGGTGCATCTCCAGGGTGTTCCAGGGTGTTTGTTGACCTCTGCCTGGTCCATGGTGTGGTAGCCCTTGCCTGGTGGAGCCGGGGGCGCTGTCGCCACCTGCTGGTTACATGGCAGATAGCAAGCCTCGCCGGACCCCCCAACAATAGTTGGGTCGATGAGGGGGCTGGGATGACTCCGTGTCTCGCTGGGCAGCAAATTAACACCCAGGGAACCCAAGGTGGCATCAGCAGAGGCAAATGGGTGTGAGGCGGCTTGCGCCAAAGGCCAGAGCGGTTGTCTGTGGCTGGGCTCGTTGATACTCTCTTCTGTTGACCTCAGAATCAACCGAAATGGCTAGGGTGGAAAGCGGAGTTCAAGCTGCAAATATCAGTCTCGAGCTTTGTGGAAGAGCATGGGGAGGGACCTGGTGGGACCCGCCCCTCTCTGCTCACCCAGACAGCAGACGCCGGGGGTGTATGGCTGTGGCCTCCAGCCTGGCCTCTGACCCACGGTCACCTCAGCCTTTGCATAAGCGTGATCCTAAGTAATGAGATTTTGGGGAGAAGCTGCTCATCTCCCCAGAGCAGAAAAGGGACTAGGGTGGGCTTTAGGGGTCAGTCAGCGGCCTAGGGCGCGCCCCTGCGGATGACGCCTGGATGGGGCCTGGCTTGGGGAAAGGATGGAGTGATTCCAGGGCCTTCCTCATCCCTCCTGTGTGTGTCTCCTACGAGTTCTGGCTTTTTCTCGCTTATGCAAAACCTTGAGCTCAGTGTTTGCATCTCCACCTGGCATCTGGGAGCTGCAAACAAAGCCGCCTGTGTTTTCCATGGGAAGGAAGTGAGTTGGGGTGGAGGAAGGTGGCGGGTGGCCGGGAATCCCAATCTTCTTTTTGCTGGGTAGGACGGACAAGCTAGGGTCAGGCAGGGCCTCTTTCCCCCTCAGAGCCCAGCCCTATGCCTCCTGTGGCCTCTGCTCCTGCGCCTGGCTTGGGTGTGACAGCTGGCACATCTGTCCCTGGTGACAATGTCCCCAGCCCTGGGGGGCTCAGGTGGGTGGCTGTGTGTTCAACAAGGCCCTCCGTTCTGGTACTTCTGGCCACAGCCGTGCTGTGGCAATCTCTTTGTTGCTGCCTGAATCTGGGGTCAGCCCAGCAGCACGCGAGACCCATGGGGTCTGCTCAGCCCACGGGTGGGGCTTTTGCCTCATGGATGAGACTTTGGGTCTACACGAGCCTGGCCTCCCTGTCTCTGCACCCTCAGTCCTGGACCCAGAGGCCAGTGGTAGGGAGGGGTTTGGATTTGGGTCAAAAATACCACTGTGGATGTGTCATTCTTATACAGCTTGTGGTTTTGGGTGGCAGGTGTTCAGGTACCGGCTTGGCTGCTGGACACAGGTGCGCCTTTTCCCAGGCGGGCATCTTGGAGCCGAAAACCACAAGGTGCCTCAGTGACCTGGACACCCTCCTACCCCAGCCCCACAGCTTCCTGTCCTTTTGGGTTGCTGTCCTGGGAGGGGCTGTGGAGTTGGATTCCTGGGGCTACCACTCAAGGTTTAAGGTCACAGGAGTGCACTCTCAGGGCAGGAGGCAAAGCCCCAGTCCATGCTCTCTCTGGCCAGCACTTCTAGGGGAGGATCCTTCTTGTGTCTCCCACCTCCGAGGTCAGCCTCTGTCTCCATGTGACCTTTTTTGTGTGTCTGTGTCCTTCTGGGTCCTCTTCCCTTTGAAATAAGGAGGCAAGGAAAGAAAGAAAGAGGAATAAAGAGGAAGAGAGACTGGGTGTAGCAGGGTGAGAGGCTTGGCGGGCCATAGAAGCCCCACAGATTTAAGCTTGACTGCGGCCCAAGACCAGTACTGAATTCTCACACTCAGGATAGCTCATTAGAAAGAATGAGAAGAAGCCAATAGGTCACTGAGTGGAAAGTTTTCAGAGTCCAGGGAATTTCTTCTAAAACTCAGAAGCTTTCCTCAAACACAGTGCCCAACCTACCCAAGAGCTAAAATTTCACTTGCTACCTTGGCATCTGTGAGCACCGCAGGACGCTGGAGGCCTAACCACAAGTTCCTGGCTCTCCCGACGTGCCCCCCAAGGGATTCCTATACCCCTAGTCCACCCCCCCAGCCTGGCCGGCTATGTCCAGCCTGGTCCACAGTCTAACCAGTTTTGCTTATATGTCTGTCTGTGAAATTGCTCAAACATCCCACCCACCCTCCTGTGGGAGCCGGAAGCCTACTCTCTCATTTCTGCACAGCCCAGCTGTGCTCCCAGCTGTGCTCCCAGCTGTGCTCCCAGCTGTGCTCCCAGCTGTGCTCCCAGCTGTGCTCACTCTTCTCCCAAGTGCACCCTCCAGGAGGCCTTGCCTGGGACCGGCGGGTGAGGACCCTGCGCCCACATATCTGTCTGTTCTGTTGGCCAGCTCATCCTATTTGGGGCAGGCAATGATTCCTTTATGTTAGGGGAGAAAAAGAGGGTCTCCAGAACATCCATTTTCTAAGCAGCACATCAGGGTTGCTTCCCATGGGCTGGGAAGTGGTCCCGCTGTGAGTGTCTTGGGATCTGCCCAGGGGTTGGAGGACCACACTTCTGAGTGGCCCAGGGCAGTGTGGTCTGGAGTCCTCACCTGGTCCCTGGCTCCTCCTCTCTGACATTGCCCCCTGCTTCCACTCTCTGCACTGAGCAAGCGACTGTGCCCCATTGCATCTTCTCGCCACCATGGTGTTCCTGACTTGCCCTGGGCCCCACCTTGTCCGTCTCCAGCCTGCCTGAGCTAAAGGGAGGGGTGCATACAGTCAGTCCCCAATGCCAAGAAGCCACAGGGGTTAGAAAATGGGGTGTTCTGCAGACCCTCCTCTTTTTCTCCCCTAATATAAAGGAAGCATTGCCCATTCAAAATAGATGAGCTGGCCGAACAGAACAGACAGATATGTGGGTGCAGGACCCTCCTCCTGGAGCTGTGCTCAGGGCCTGTGGAGGTCACAGGTCTTCCCTGGCCCCTGGAGCTTGTCTGGAGCCTGGATGGCAGGACCCGCACCCACTTGGAGCTTGGTGCCCACTTCTTGCCAGAAGTCTGGAGGTTGGGAGGCTGGCTGAGTAACCCAAGAGGGCTAGGCAGCGGGAAGGCTTGCGCCCCCCTTCCACAGCCATTCTGCCCTGCACCCCATCCTCCCGGCTGTTCACAAATGCGTCTTTCTGGCATTTGGACAGGGTTGCAGGACCGCAGGTGCGGGGCGCAGCGGCGCCACCTAGCGTCCAGCTGCGGCTCGGGAAGGAGCGTGGTTTGCGTCCTGAGGCGCAAAGGCTCTTTAGTGCCTGGGAAACCTGATGGGTACAGGGCGGAAATGGGACGGGGACGATCTGAGCAAAGTGTGATACACAACCTCGAATGCATACGTGTTCTTATAAAATGTGAGTAGCTCTGATGGCACTTACTGGGTGCAGTATGTGAATGCAAAACTTCAGACTTAAAAGTGGTACTTCATTTCTTTGTTTTAATTTATAGGATTATTTTATAATAGTTGCCCAAAGAGTCAAACACAAAAAGACTGCAGGAAAGTTTTCCAGATACTAAAAACACAAAGGACCCAGCTGAAGGCCTGCATTCCCTAGCGATGTCCTGCAAAAGTCCAGCTAGCTAAAGACCTGGAGCCCACAACAACGTCCCCTGTGAGTCCAGCTAGAGGCCTGGAGCCCAGGACAAGGTCTCACTGAAGGCTGTTCCACGGTTCTGTCGCGGGAAGGCACAAAGGTCAGCCCGGGAAGGTAGAAGGCGGGATGAAGGGTGTGAGCCGGCAGGCTGAGGGGTCTGCATGGGAGCCAGGAAGCGATGCTTGAGCTAAGGACCAGCGCTCCTCCAGCGGCACCACAGCCGTCCTCAGTGACAGTGAGGCCCGAGCTCCTCTGATGATGAGAGCAGCCGAGCTCGTATCCGGAAGCCCAGCACGCCAAGCTCCTTCAGGAGAACCCACAGGGTCCTTTTTCCTCTCCAGTTCCCCTATTTCTAGCCTCCAGTGGGCCTTCCACGCCCAGCACCCTGCGGATTCAGCTCACATGGGCCACCGGTTGTCACTGCACCACACCCACACAGCAATCAATCTGAGTGAAAGGATCACCGGAAACACAAGCCTACTTGGCATAACTTTGGGGTGCACGGTGCTGCTGCTACGGCTGACCTGTCCCAGAGCCTCAGTATGGCACCAGTCCTGGCTGCCGTCCCCCATGGCTGCATTCTCAACAGTGAAGGATGCTTCTCCTTGACCAGCGTTCCCGTGTAGCCAGCAATGCCCGTCTTTCTGATAGGTGACCTGGTTTCCATCAGTCTTGATAAACTGTACCAGAACATTTAGACAAGGGCTGGGGCCTCGGCGTATGGGGAAGACTGTTTTGTTTCACACCGAGTAGGTGCAGGGTCATGTGACCAACTCACTCACAGTTGTATTCATGTGGAGGGGAAATCCAGCACCTGTCTGAAGGAGAAAGAGGCCTAAGGCAACCACCTGAGGTTGCAGGACCATGTTGACCCCAGGGTGTCTTGGTTCTCAGGGTGTGGCTTCTTCTCCCACCCAACTGTGAGCCGCAGGTTCCCACTGATAGCCACAGATTTGGATGAGGAAGCGTGCAGAGGGCATCTGCTCACTGGAGACCGAAGGGCGCAAGTCCGCGTCAGGAGGCCAATGGGCCTGCACCAGAGGCTGAAGCGTCCAAGAAGAGTCTGTGCTAGCAGCCAGGAGCCGATGTCCAAGCTGAAGGCAAAGACTGGAGCTCTTGGAAGAATGGAAGCCCCTCCGTCCTTCCTCATTTCTCTTTCATGTCTTCCAGGCAGTGAGTCACCCTAGGGTGGGTCGTGTACACCCTAGGGGTGTACAGTTGCTGGGCCAATTTCGTTAAGCTTCTAAACTTCTCAAGTTGATCTGATCAATCAACAGTTACATTTCTCTTAAGTCTCCATATTCTTCTTCTTACAGTTGCTTGATTTGGTTTGGTTTTTAGATAGGACCTCACTAAGCAGTCCAGGCTGGACTTAACTTACTGTCTTCCTGCCTCAGCCTCCCTAGGACTGTAGGCCTGCAACCCTGTACTCTACTTCTGCCATCCTGAACTCAAACACTCGCCCGAGCCACCATATGGGATGTCCCATGGCCTGTTGGTTCACATTATCTCTTCTACAAAAAAAGCACGAGCTGGACCTGTTCTTCCCTTCCAGAGCCTCAAAGCCAAATTTCCTCCACTTGAGATTTTCTCCGCTTTCTGTTGTACCGAAGCTCGAGTTACACCCATGAAGGGCATTTCTGGCTACTTGTTGCCCTGTTTGCCCCTCCCTCTGAGAGGATCGCCATGGAGCCCACCCTGAACGCGTGGGGGTGGGTGGGATGCTCAACTGGCTCATGCAAAATTAAATCATACCTTTTTCATTTGGAAGCCAATATATTTCATTACAACTTTTAGCCAGGCATGGTGGTGAATGCCTGTAATCCCAGCACTCAAGAGGTCGAGGCAGGAGGATCGCTGAACGTTGGAGGCCAGGCTGAGTGGCATAGTGAAACCCTGACAGTCCACTAGGAGACGCTGTCTCAGCTTCTGTCTGGCAGCTGTTGCTGCCCCTGGTCTGCTTCTTTTTGTCTATCTATTTGATCATTGTTGTTTTTGGTTTTTCTGAGACAGTCTCACTAGGTAGTTCAGGCTGGCCTTAACTTGCGCCATTCCTACTGCCCCAGCCTCCTGAGTTTTGGGATTACAGGGTTCTTCATTATTTGAGTAAAATAGTGATTGACAGGTGATCGTGTGGCCACTAGGCTTGATTATGTCAGGCTCATTGGCTGAGATCTGCCGAGGGGATTGGGGGACCCCACTTCTGGGTGTGTGTGTGGGCCATGGATGTGCAGCCTTGGGCTCCGCATCTGGTCCCCGGCCCTTCCTCTCTGGCGCTGTCCTCTGCTCTGCTTCCCGGCACCATGAGCAAAGCAGCCCTGATCCACTGTGCTTTTCCACCATGATCCTCCTGCCCTGGGGCCAGCAGACCATGGACTGAGCCCCTGGAAACCATGTGGGCCATTAAATTGTGAGTGTCTAGGGCTGCATGCCACATCGGGACAGTTGACTCGTACAGCTTGGATTCTGTTTTTCTTTTCATGATCCAACACGGAAATGAGGGGGGGAGCTAGTGTAATGTTCCATCACAGTAGTTACTTATGCTCTCTCCCTTTGACAGGGCTTATAGGAAAGGATCTCGCATACCTGTAAGAGCAGCTGGAGCCTTATTGTTCCTTGCTTGAGAGTTTGTCTATGTGTTTTTAAAAAAGATTTGAAATAATTATAAATTTACAAAGGGGAACAAAAACAGAACAGAATTCCGTGTGCCTTTTGTCCCAGTTCCTCTGATGGTGACATCTTGTCATGGGCTAAAAGTTTGTGTCCCTTAAAATGCTACCACTAAGATGCTCACCCTCAAAGGGATGGCAGGAGGAGATGGGGCCTTTGGGAGGACACGCGGTGACACAGGGTTCTTCATGATGGGGCTGGCTCCCATGCAGAAGAGCCTGGGGGGAGTCCTTCATCCTGGCACAAGAGGACACAGGAGACGTGAGTCTGTGAGCGAGGGGCGGGCTTTCCCCGGATGCCGAGCCCGCCGCTCCCGGGCCTTGGGCTCCAGTTCCAGGCCTTGGAGCATTACGTTTCTGTTCTCAGGAGCCGTCGGCATCTGGTATTTTGTTACGGCAGCTTGAGTGGACTAAGACTCACTTTGTGCAGTTGGAATCCACCATCAAACCCAGAAAACTGAACTGGCACGGAGCTCAGGAGCTGCTCCATTCTCCCTTGGCTGTGGAGTTGTCTAATCCCTACGCTGACGAGATGCACGGTTGCTCTCTCTCCACGGAAGAACTCCCGCCTACGCTGTTTACTCTTTGGTCCTGTGCCCTGAAAACCGCTAACCTCCGCCCCATCGCTGCAGTTTTCTCATTTTGGGGGTGCTGTGTACAACATGTTATATCAGATGTGACATTTATACTGGGCACAATGCATTGTGGCTTGTGTTCCGGTGTCACCTGCACCAGTGTTTATCGCTGCTACGGTCAGGCCATAGTCTGTTGTGCCAGGGTTTGTTCAGCTTTTTAGCTGCTGGGCCACGCAGGCTGTTTCTAGTCTGCTATTATGAATAAGGCTGCCAGGAACACGAATGTACAGCCTTTTGTCTGAACATAAGGCTTCGAGTCTCTGGGAAAAGGGCCCAAACTGTGACTGCAGGGTTGTCTGACGAGTGAGCGCTTAGTTAGCTTTATGAGAAAGTCTGAAATAATTTTCCATTTTCCATCAGCAGTGTATGAGAGATCCAGTTTCTCTGTGTCCTCTCCAGTATTGAAGTTGTCACCATTTTTAAATTTAGCTTTTCTAAGCCGGGTGTGGTGGTGCATGCCTGTAATCCCAGCACTCGGGAGGCTGAGGCAGGAGGATTGTTGTGAGTTCGAGACCAGCCTGAGCTACAAAATGAGCTTAAGACCAGCCTGAGCTGCATAGTGAGACCCTGTCTCAAAAAGACAAAAAAAAAAAAAAAAAAATTTAGCTTTTCTAATTGGTAGGTAGTGACGTCTCATTGTGGCTTTAATTTGCATTTCCCTAATGGCTAATGTGTGTGTGTGTGTGTGTGTGTGTGTGTGTGTGTGTGTGTGTGCACTGATGCTTCATGCTGTTTTTTGAGATCCATCTTAGTTTTGGAACAGGATCACGCTCTGTTGTGGGTGGTTCAGCAATGACCAGGCTGAGAAGCCAGGCTACCAGGGAGCTAGCTCAGTGGCATAAGTATCTGCCTGGCAAGTGCAAAGTCCTGAGTTCAGTCCCCAGTACAGAGAGAGAGAGAGCGTCATCTTAATTCCAGAGCTTCCCTGGGGGTAGAGGAGACTTTGAGAGGTGTGGTCAATGTCTGTTGGCTCCCCGGCCCAGTCCTGTTTCTTGCTAGGTGTTTGCTCCCAGTAAACTTGACTGCAGCCTGGCATCTGAGCGTCTCCATTCTGGAGAACCCAGTGGCTACGACACGTTTCTTGGTGTTCCTGGTACACATTCGGTACGTTTGACTCATCCATTACCCAAGAGATGGGTACGGAAATTGCCTCTGACTCCCACTCCTGTGACAAGTGCTATGAAAAGTATCTTTGCTCTCCTCCCCTCATAGTCCTCGGTGAGAATTTCTTTCAGTCATCAGCACTCTGGAATGAGCTGTCTGAGTTACAGGATTTAGGGTTGTTCAGTTTTACCAGGTGCATTCAGATTACGTTCCAGAAGGGTTTAGCAGTCAGTCTATATTTCCAGCACCATGAAGCCCAGACCAGTTTGTGTGTCCCAGTACCCTGCTTGTATGTGACTTATTTGTGACACTATCTAATTTTCTAACCTTGACTATATCTTGATATGTTATGAGTATGAGTTTTGCTGCAGATTGTATATTTTGTCATTTCTAGAATGGCTTTCTGGGCTTATAGATTTGCAGGTATTACTTATATGTTTTAATTGCAAATCCTTTGTTAACTCGAGCTGTTGAAAATATAAGGGCTGGTGATATAGCTCAGGGGACTAAGCACTTGCTTAGGCAAATGCAGGGGCCAGGGTTCGATTCCTGGCACTGCAAGCTGTACCAGCCTTGCCCCCGGGTGCGCTGAGCTGGTGATGGGTTCCAGGTGTGGTGACTCATGTCTGCAATCCCAGCACCAGGGAGACAGAGTCAGGAGCGTCACCACAACTCTGAGCTGCATTGTGAGACCCCGCACACACACACACACACACACACACACACACACACACACACACACACACA
>PVKA01043640.1:0-16641 GCA_004027165.1 Ctenomys sociabilis
TCTTAATTTCTTTCTTTCTTTCTTTCTTTCTTTCTTTCTTTCTTTCTTTCTTTCTTTCTTTCTTTCTTTCTTTCCTTCCTTCCTTCCTTCCTTCCTTCCTTCCTTCCTTCCTTCCTTCCTTCCTTCCTTCCTTCCTTCTTTCCTTCTTTCTTTCCTCTTTTGGCGGGACCAGGGATTGAATTTAGGCCCCTGCACTTGCCAGCAAGGGCTTATTCCACTGAGTCATCTCCCTTGCCCAGCAATTTTAATTTCTTAGGCTTGTTAATGTGGATTCTTCTTCCTAGGACTCTACATTGTCTTCAATCCAAAAGGTAGGGTTACCTGACTGCTTCAGGTGATACAGTATTAGGGTATGAAAGTATAGAAGTGGAGTCCTGGTGTTAAAAAGCACATGCAGTCCTCGCCAGGAACCTGTCACTGCCAAAGAACTAATCTCTTTCTTCTGGGAAGGATGCTTAATCTGTGCTTGTTTACTGCTCTCTGATTGCACTTGTTAATTGAAAGGGATGCTAGCAAATCATTTGAATTATTCTCTTGGCTAACATTTTATTTTGATGTCAGTAATGAAAATCTTGAGGTAATTTAATTTGTTTGAGGTCACTTTGACCTGTTAGTAAGCCCGTGCAGTATTCTTCTGTTTAAACAGAGTAATGTATATACCTTGTCAGCTTAAGTGCAGATCAGCTTAGTATATATTTCATAATTAGTAAATGTAAATCCATTTCTTAAGAGGTGCCAATTATATTTTAAATCTGATTATTTTGACTTTTTTGATGCAGCTATACTGTAGGACTGCAGAGTAATTTAATAATGGTTTTTGTGGAGGCATTAAAGCAGAGGTACTTGTGAAGTTTTTGAGAGACTGGGATAGTTTTGTTAACTTCAGTAATCTCACTTCTTTTTTTCTTTAGCAGCTTAGAAATAGTTTATGAAATCATTGTATTTGTTTCTTAAATTTTTTGCTCCACCTATTTTTTTTTTAAACCCCACATTTAGCAACACTTGAAATCCCAGTGAACTTAAGTAAATTTTTTTTTTTGAGATGTGGGGAGACAAATGATAAAATGTGGGAAGTCCACTATGAAAAGTAGTTTCTAGAGTTGATTACAAAATTAGTACCGATTCAGCCCAGTCTTCTATATTTTACACATTCACAGTCACATTCGTAATAACTTTGGAGTATATTTGAGTCAATAAATTTTATTCCAATAAAATTATTGCCTTTTTTTTTTTTTTTTTGCATTGGATTATCCACTGGTGGCTTCTTTGTATTTCTGATCATTTTGAAGAAGTAGTAGTCTACTTTATAAAGTTCCAGTTCTGTAGCCTTAGAATCTCAATTTTCTTATCATTAGCTTAAGAAGAAATCAAAGTTAAAATTCAGCTTTTGGTGACAGTAGTTGAGAGCATGAAGTAATTTAACATATGGAAGCCTTATAATGCTGGAGGATTAGTACATGATAGTTATTTCAGTTTCGTATTTGCATTTTTGTTCATTCAAAGAATAGGAGAAAGACTTTGTTTTTATTATTTTCAGATTTTAGTTTGATTCCTGTAAGGACATAATATTGGCTCAGCCAGGTTGGTGGTGCTGGAAATTTGAACCCAGAGCAGAGAGTGGTGGATGGCAAGCAAGGGATGGACCACTGAGCCACACCCCCTCACCACCAATTTTTTTTTTGTGGTACTGGGGATTGAACTCAGGACCTTGTGCATGTCAGGCAGGCGCTTATGTTGCTGAGCTGTCTCCCTGGGCCCCCAACCACCAATTAAATTTACTTATCTTTTTTTTTCCCACTCAGTACTGCTCATTTTTTTTTTTTTTTTCATTCAAAACTAGTCATTGAACCCAGGATCTTCTCATTGAGCTATTATCCCAGCCTTCTTTTTTGTTTTTATTTTGAGTCAATGTCTTGTTAAGTTGTCTAGGCTGGATTCAGATTTGCAGTCCTGCTTCCTGAGCCTCTTGAATAGCTGGGATTGTAATAGACATGCATCATTGCCCTCAACAAAATAGCTTCTTTTTGTACTAGCAGATTAGAAAAAACTCAGGAACTTTTAAAAGCTGAATTTTAACTTTATTGATTTCTGATTATGCTAAACAAGTTTTTCAGAGACTAGTGTGGTTTCTTACACAGTGACTATTGTTCTTGACTAATTTATCCTTAGCCCAAGCATTGGCCTGTAGGGCTATGATGAGTACTTGTACTAGGGAGAGATAACTTCTCAATGTTAGGCATCCTTTCCTCACCATTGAAAGACAGACTCTGCAACTGGTGTATGAGACTTATGGTAGGATGATGTATGAATATTTCAAACCCTTATAACTTTTTGGGGGGTCTTTTTGAGACAGGGTCTTGCTGTGCAGTTCAGGTTGGCCATGAGCTTAACTTTGTTGCCCAGGCTGTTTGAACTTGGATTCTACAGGCCTATACCACCATACCTGAGTCTATTACAACTTTTGAAAATTATTTCAAAATGAATACTAAGTCTGGATATAGTTTTGGGACAGTGATATTGTTAGTTGTTAACTCTCTTATTTCAGGTGCAGTTTTCTAGTGATTATTACAAATATTGGTTATATTAGCAATGTGTCAGGCACTACCCTGACACGTTATATACACCAATTCATTCACTCATTTATTAAACTAATATTAAAGGCCCACATGTTTTAGCCACATGATGTCATTTAATGCTCACCACACCCATAAAGTAGGAAGACAGTTTATTTTAGTCTTATTTAACTTATGAGGACAGAGGAACTAAATATATATTGTCAAGGGTCACAATGCTGTTGAGGGTAGGAGTTGAGATTTTTGTTTTCTTTTTTGCAGTGTCAGAGATGGAACCCATAGCCTTGTGCCGGTTAGGCAAGCGCTCTAGTGCTGAGCTATGTCCGTAGTCCCAGGACTGAAAAAAGTTGGGAGGAGGGTACATTTTTAGATGTACACAATGGTAACGTTCTTCATAAGGAGCTTGTACCTCTACATGATACTTCTTTCTTCTTTTTTTCCCATTTCCCTCCACTCCCTTCAGCCCTTTTCCTTCCTTATTTACCAAAGCTTTGTTTCTGTTTTTCCCTTGTATTCTTTTTCTCTTACCCCATCTTTTCTTTTCCCTCCTCCCCTCCCTTGTTCCCTTTCCCATTGAAAGCTTTTTTCCTGTTTCCCAATATCCATTATTTATTTACACTTTCAGTTTCTCACACCAGAGAAATAATGCACTATTTAAACATGTGTGCCCAATTTGTTCACTTAAGAATACAGCCTCAAGGTGTATCCATTTAGCTAGAAATGTCTCAAATTTAGCTAGGATTTTAAAAGTGCCTGTTGCTGAAATCATGGCATGAATTCTTCTGGGCCAGTTTTTGTCTTTGGGAGAGAAATATTAATCAGAGTTTCATGTCTTTGATAAATAATCTGTAATCCAGATGATTAGAGCAAGATGTGATTAGCTAAATTGAGTTTACTTTCTGTTTCACAATGAATTTATCTCTTAAAAAAAAATCAACAACCACCACAGAAAGTGTTAGAATTCTTTTCTTTTAGAGAATCTCAGTTCATCCAAATCAGTTTGGATCAAATATAAATACTTTGCCCTCACAAATACTTTGGAAGGAAATGTTACAAAAAGATAGCAGGTTGGTGTTATTTTGGTATTGAGAATTGAACTCATGACCTTGTTGCCAGGCAGGTGCTGTGGCTGCTGAGCTATCCTCCTCTTCTAACAGTATGGTACTTTAAATGCTCAGGTTAGACAATTGTGCTTATTTCCAGTGACTCTGGTATTTCGCTACTTACACAGATCAAGTATATTTCAGATTTCTAATTTTGTTATATAATTAATTTTATCGTAATCACTTACGTCTATCTATAAGATATAATTTTAATTAAAATACAAACATCAAGCCAGGTGTGGTAGCACATGCCTATAATCCCAGTGCTCTGGAGGGGTAAGGCAGGATTAGCGCAAATTTAAACCTTGCCTGGGTGACATATTAATATTCTATCTCAAAATAAATCAAAAGGTCTAGAAATGTAGCAGTACTAAGTCTGGGATGAATCCTTAGTACTGCAAAGCAAACAAAGCAAAAAACTAGAATTTACCAAATTGTAAAATTTTTATAATTATATTATATATAAATATTTCTTTTTTTTTAGTGAAATTCTAAATGAATTTGGCATATATTAGTTCCCCTTATCTGTTTAGCTTTTATTTCCAGTTACCAGAAGTCATTTGTGGTCTGAAAATATTAGTATTTGTTTTAGAGTAAAGGTGAATACAGCTCAGGGATAGAGCACATGCTCAGCCTGTGAAATACCCTGGTTTCGAATCCTACCACCTAACCCTGAAGTGTTTTCTTTATTCCTTAAAGACCACACTCACATTATTTTCATTGTAGCATATTATTAATTTTAATCATTTTTTCAGTTTTGTTGTTCATCTGCCTGTTTTATAAATTAAACTTTATCATATAAGTATATACATAGAAAGAAATAATTTATGTAGAATTTGGTACTCTTCTAGGTTTTAGGTCTTGTTGGAAATGTTAAGGCGCAGATAGCTACTGTACTACTTTTGGATTTGTCTTTAGAGCATGTTACTCATTCTTAATCCTAATTTTTAGGGGGTTTAATGTTTAACTTATGATAATTGGAAAGTGAATAAAGTCAGTGATCAGTGTTGTTTTTGGTTGTAAATAAAATGTTATTCTGGAGACTAGGATTTTTGTATATGGTCTTGTCTTTGAGAGACTTAGAATGGAGTTTGAAATAAGTTTTGAGCCTTTGCTACATAAGATAATTCCTTTTGAATAACATCCTTGTTTTTGGACCTCTGTAAATTAAAAAAAAGTTGTTTAACTGTAACTTGTTGAAACTTGAATTATGATTTCAGTTGGAATTTATTGTCTCTCTCTCTCTGACCTGCATTCCTAGGCCTTTTACAAACAGTTTTATATTGAAAAGCACCTTCAACCTATAATCCTCTTGCCTCAGCCCCCAACGCTGTCACTGGTATTATAGGCACGAACCTTCCCACTTGGTATTGAGCAGAATTTTTTTCCTAATGTATCATTAGATTGTATTGGGCTGGCCAAATAGCTCGGTGGATTAAAGCGCCTGCAGGCGCAGGGGCCAGGGCTTTGATCCATCCCTGCGACACACTGAGATGACCATTGAGAATGGGTGTGGTGGCGTGCGCCTGTAATTCCAGCTCTTGGGAGGCTGTAAACAGGTGGATCACTATGAGTCCAATCTAGTTGTGAGACCCTGAACACTGTAGACCTTTCCCTAAAATATAAAAAATAAATAAATAAAAAATAAAAAGATTGTATTAATGCCAATATGATTTTATTGATCACCTTAAGAATGAAAATTTAATGGAATTCTTAAATGTTTCAGGCATGTATCCCTTAGAAAATTAAAGTTTTGTCTCAGAAAGAAACACATTTTTGGTCTGCTGACAGGCAAATCTGTACAGAAACAAAATTGAACTTAATTATAGTTTAAAGGGTAAAATGTATTTTCCTGACCCACTTACCAAAGGTTTATTTGTGTAGGCTTTCTGCAGAAGCCTAAGAGTTCACATAGAAAATGGTATCACTCATTTTGATGTGACAGAATTTTCCTGTTTCTAAACATAAGTCTCTAAAACCAGGGCTGTGGTCTGTGCCAGTACTGAAATTCCAGTGGTATGGCTGAGATGGCTAGTTTGACATCAGTCCGAGCGAATTAGTGAGAATCTGTCTCAAAAAAAAAGGTCTGGGGGATATAGCTTAGTGGTAGAGTGCCTCTTTCTATCCCAGTACTTAAAAGGGGGGAAAAATGGAGAGTTTTTCCAGTTGCAAATTAACTGGAAATATTAAACACCCAGCAAGGTAAATGAAGACTTTCTGTGGGTATTGTTATTGTCGCATTGTGCCCTCGAACAGCTTCATTACACATGTGCTGTCTTATTACTTATGAGTATTTATGTGACCTTTGGTCATTTTACTCACACGTATTTAATAGTGGGAGAATGAGTGCTCACTTGCTCTTTGTGGTTTGAATCCATGGCCCCAGGCCTGCTAAGTATGTGCTATAGCGCTGAACTGTATCCGCAGCCCTCATTTTATTTATTTTTTATTTTTTTATTTTTTGTCTTTTTGAGACAGGGTCTCACTATGCAGTTCAGGCTGGCCTTAAGCTCACTTTGTGGCTCAGGCTGGTCTCGAACTCACAATAATCCTCCTGCCTCAACCTCCCGAGTGCTGGGATTACAGGCATGCGCCACCACGCCCGGCTTAGCAGCCCTCATTTTAGAGTACATCTCCAGCCATATCTAAGTTTTATAATTGAAACTGCTCTGAGGATTGTCTTTGAGGATGATGATAAAAATCCAACATTTATGGACTTTGATGTACCAGTAGCCACTGAATTTAAGCACTTTAGATGTCTTTAGTCTTCCTACAGTAACCCTGTAGGGTAGATAATGTTGTTATCTCTCTTTTAGAGATGAATAACTGCTTCTGTAGAATCTGAGCTCCATTGGCCAGAAGTCAGTGCTAAGCAAGGATTCAGTGCCTTGTGCTCTGTTTTAAAATTTCTGCCTCCCACCTTTCTTCATTTCTTTCTTGAGACACGGTGTTCCTGTGTAGTTCAGGCTGGCCTTTAACTCATGTCAGTCATTCTTCTTCAACCTCCTGAGTGCTGGGATTATAGGCATGCCCCACCATGTCTAACCCAGGTTTACTCTTGAACATTATGTTGTTCAAACCAGAGCACATGATAATTTAATGAACTGTGTACGTTTAAGATCATTACTTCCTAAGTCAATGAAGTCATATCTTCCTAGTTCCCTAGGATAGAAAGAATGCCATTTTTAGATTTTGATGGGCTTTAGGGTTGATTAAATGACCTTAAAATGAAATATCTAATACAGAAGCTGGTTAAATATGAAATATTTTTAGTGGAGAAACTTACAAATGTAGTTAGGCTGTGTAACACAGCAATGGTGCCTTGTAGATTTAAGTTAATAATACTATTTATGCTTTCTTTCAGAGCTGTACTGTAGTGCAATTTTTAAAACAATTATTTGGTACAGGGTCTCATTACACAAATTTGACTCATAGTGACCCTCGTGTTTTTAGCCTTACCAGTGCTGGGATTACAAACATGTGCCAGCATGCCCAAACTTAGTGGGTGGCTCAGTGTGCCCAGGGGTGGGGCTGGTGCAGCCTGTGGTGCCAGGGATTGAACCCCCATCCCTGTGCTTGCCTAAGTAAGTGCTTAGTCCGCTGAGTATCTCACAGGGCTTGGAGTGCAGTTTGAAATGCCACCCCCTTTTTTGCATTACTGATGAACCCAAAGCCTTGTACTGAGCTATATAGTCCTGAGATGTTCGTAATATAATTTAATAAAATTAGATATTAACATTTTTTTTTCCTTAAAAAAGATTTTCTTTGAAACTAGATTTGAAAGAAAGTCAAAAGCTTCAGGAGAGCTAGGATATAGTTTAGTGCCAGGGCTCTTGGTTAGGCCGGAAGCCCAGGATTGGGTATGTGGACTGTCTGTCCCTCTTGTCTCTCCCTGTCTCTGTGTCAGTGTCAGTGTCTGTCTGTCTGTCTGTCTGTCTGTTTGTCTGTCTCTCTCTCTCTCTCACACACACACACACACACACACACACACACACACACACACACACACAGGTGTGGCTCAGTGTTTCAGCATGTGCCTGGCATATGTAGGGTCTTGGGTGGAGAGGGGAAAGTTTTAAAGAAATGTAATGAGAAAATAGATGAGAGGACAGTGAGCCCTCATCTCATTAATGGAGCAGAGACAAAAATGTGAAGGAAATAATGTCAACTAAGGGATAGCAGTTCCTAAATATAATCCAGTGAAGTAAAATCAGGGATTTGGGGAGGTAGGTGACTTTGTTCAGTAAGTTATTTAATCCAGAAAGATACAGATAATCTATTTAGGGAAGTGGAGAGGAGACAAGGAGCACTACATTAATTTACATATTTGGTCAGTTTCACATCAAATTTTTGTTTTTGTGAGATAAGCTCTCACTGGATAGCCTAGACTGGCCTTGAATTAGCAGTCCTGCCTCAGCAAAAGTGCTAGAATTATAGGCGTGTGCCACCAGGCTCAGCCAGTTTCACATCAAATTTAAAAGTCATAAATTTTATTAATTGTATTCTTTTATTTGTTTGTTTTTGGAGATAGGGACTCACTGTGCAGTTCAGGCTGGTCTCAAACTCAAGGTGATTCTCCTGCCTCAGTCTCCTGAGTGGTGGGATTGTGTGTCCCACCTTTATATTCCATTTTACAGTATTTTGATATGGAGAAAACAAAAAGACAAAAGTAGTGTCATATGTAGCTCTTATTTTTATTTTATTTTGGCAGATCCAGGGATTGAACTCAGGCCCTTGTACTTGCCAGGCAAGCACTTGTTCTACTGTGTAGCTCTTATTTTTAAGAAATTTAAAATTTTAGTTGGAGAGACACTAGTCTTTTTTTATGTATTTAATACACACAAAAAAGGGTCTATAGGGTTTCACTACACAGATCAGACTCATAGTGATCTTTCTATTTTCAGCTTCCTAAGTGCTGGGATTACAGGTGCATGCCACCATGCCCAGTCTCAATTGCTGTCTCAGTGCACCGAGGCAGGGGGGATGCAGCACGGCAGGCCGAGGATTGAACCCAGGTTCCTGTGTCTGCCTAAGCAGATGCTTTAATCCACTAAGCTATCTGGCTGGCCTTAATTTGAATAATTTAGCTTTATGAAAAATGTTGCTAGTATTTTTTGGTGATTAGAGTGGCTACTCTTTAAGTAGTTTATCACATTACTAATTTGTGACAAAATGACAAGTTTGTACTTCACTAAAATGAATCTGGGCTAACGTCTGAGAGCTTCATGGAGGCAGACTACAGTTTTACAGTCATAGATGGGGTAGGATTTAAGCAGGCAGAGAGAAAAAGGGTAAGTTTCCAGACCAGGGAAGAGCAAGGGCAGAGATACTGAGATTGGGATAAAGTTGTATTATTGGTTGGACCTGATCCAGTATTGTTTGATCCAATAATACAGTTTAGGTTGTGGACTAAGAAGAGATAAGATTAATGAGGTAATGTTCAGTCTGGTTATCAACATTAAGGAATTTGGACTTGATGTAGCCAACATTTGGCAGTTAGAGAAGATGGATAAAACTGGGAAGTAACTTGATGTACTTGAAATTATAGACTTGCAATATGATGTTATTATATACATTATTGGAATAGAGGCCAGTTAAGATTTTTTTTTTTTTGGTTAAAAATTCAGGTATGAAGGGCCGGCCAAATAGCTCAGCGGATTAAAGTGCCTGCCGGTGGGGGCCCCACCCCTGGGGTGCACTGAGATGGCAATTGAGACTGGGCATGGTGGTGCGTGCCTGTAATCCCAGCTCTTGGGAGGCTGTAAACAGGTGGATCTCTATGAGTCTGATCCAGTTTAGTGAGACCCTGAACACCCTGTAAACCACCCCCCCAAAAAAAAAAATCAGGTATGAATACCATAAGATGTGAATTTAGGGAATAGGTTAAAAATGGGATAGATTGGAGAGATTTTGAAGAAAGGAGAGCTAGGACTCAATGGTATATAGAAAGTAAGTTCACTGTTAATATTATCAGATTGAAACTAGACTTTCTCATGATATTCATAAAAGTTGGAAAAGGAAAGGAGAAAACACAGCCTTACATCTGTTGCCCTCAGATTCTTTGCTAACTGTAGTACTTTACATCTGTGTGTTTCATTGCATTTACTTGAAAGCTGTTAATATTCTCCAAAATTGTTCTGGGATTGATCTGGAAGTTATTTGATTTTGCAAGTACTCATTTGGAAAAAATGCAGTACATGCTGAACCATTAAATATTGTATAAGTTTAGTTATGGGAAATTGTACCCTAATAAATACTATCTCTACTAATTAGATTAACTATTAAGTGGAGGAAATTTTGGGGATGTATTTTTAATTTTAGAATTAAAAAAATTGTCCTATATGTATTAATAACTATATAATAAACTCTCAGCTTGATGGTTTATAATAATACTAATTAAAATAATCCGGGTCTGTCTTTGTAGTGTGTTACAGTAAGAATGTATTACATACTATTTCTTTAAGATCTACTAAATAGGTATTTGGCATGTTTAACACTTTTCAGGGTTTGAGGTGCAGAGTATGTATTTATTTTAAAGAGAATAAGAATAAACAATAAAAAGATACAGGATTTCAAAACAAGGTGATAGGAAATCAACGGTTGTTATGTTGTATATTGTTATCTTAAAGTAGTTGGTCAGATTATCAGATAAAGGCATACAAAATTGATATAAAAATTAAGCATTAACTATTCCTTTCAATAAACCGATAGATATATTAACACTTTAATCTTTATGACCATCTCATGAAAAGACACCACAAATGAGTGAAGTGAAGCTCAGATAAATTGATGAAATGTCCAGGGGCACTTGTAGAGTCAGAATCTAGATTGTTTTTTCCAAAGCCCATATTCTTTCTACCTCTTTATCCTTGAATTAGCCCTCATAGAAGTAGGAGTAGAGTGGGTTAGTTCAGATAACTGATTAGACAATAATTTAAGTCAGGAAATTGCTACCCAGATATTAACTAGAGTTTCCTATGTTTTTCCTTCCTGTGTATGAAAGACCAACTATGATCCGCAGCTGTAGTTCTAGTCATATGGCATTCATTTATCTTTTGGATAATGTTCTGTCCTTTTGTAGAACTCTTTAACGAATCCTAATTAAAAACAAATGTGCAATTCAACAAACAAACAAATTGTTGACACAATTGAGCAAATTCTTAGTCTTGGCAAATGAAATTAAAAGATGTTTAAGGGTCTGGCTTCTGGAAAAGTAGGTTTTGAAGATCATTCCGTTAAACAAGGCGGACTGGTTAGTGCTGAAGATTCATTGTCTGTGGTACCTGGCACTTTTTTGTATATTTCTGTACCTCATTTTCTGTTCTCAGCAACCACACAATTCTGTAGCTTATTTTTCTTTGTCTTTGCCATTGATAATTCAGGCCACACTGAAGATAAGTTTTCTTGGGCTACATATAAAATATAATATGGTTAATCTACATAGGTAGCAACACACCCTTTTAAAAATATTTTTATGACATGAAAATGAAATAATATAAGTCCAAGTTTAATAATTAAACTTACTTGTCTGCTTGATAACAATAAACATTTTTCTCCACAGAGACACGTACGTAGGTAGGTTGGGATACTGTTATTGGTAATCACTGCATTTATTCAATAAATTGAAAAAGTATATGTAAAATGTGATATACCAGGTATTGGTTCAACTGTGTGCTGGCCAGGAGGCCGAGTTAGGGCTCAACCTTCCCTACACAGCATTCCATCATCGCCTGTTTAGTCATCATTCAAGTACCAAACAGTCGAGTTATGAAAAATATCGCTAAAAAATATCACACAATCGCGTTAAAACTTTACAGTTTTGTATGTGCATGTGTGTGCCTGTTATTATCTGTCTAGGGCTGTATGTAATCTTGGGCTGTGGGTTGGATATGCTTGGAACCATCATTTTACCTTTTTTTTGCACAGCTTCAAGTTTTTCAGCTCTTATTATATGCTCTCGTTTTTGTTATTTTGTCTAATTATTTTAGATCAGTTTTCTTCTTTTTTTAATTTTTTTTATTTATTTGGTACAGGGTCTTGCTGTATAGTTCAGACTTGTAGTGATCCTCCTGTCTCAGCCTCCCCAACACTGGGATTACAGGCATGCGCCACCACGCTCAGGGTTCCAGGACCATCACGCACGTGGCATCAGGGATGGAACCTAGGTCCTTGCACTTGCCAGGTAGATGCTTAGAGCTCTTCACTGAGTTGAACTCAGGACCTTTCCATTGAACTACATCACTGGGCCTTTACAATTTTTTTTATTTTAAGATAGAGGCTCTAAGTCACTGAATTGTACTGGCTGCACTCAAACTTGTGAATATTTTACCTCAGCTGTGAGGGCGCGATTACAGGCATGTGCTGCCGTGTCTGGCTGCAATCACTAACTTAACATTTCTCTTCTTTCTGTCCTACCACATAACTGTAAACACACTATCAGAAGAGCCAATGTCCAAGTACTCAGGCATTTTTATAGCTGTTTTGACTTCCTTAATCTCTTTTACATACTTAAGCTATTGATCATCATTATTCTTTGTAGTGCCAAGGATCGAACTCAGGACCTTGAGGTTACTGGGCAGGTTCTTATGCTGCTGAGCTATATTTCCAGCCCTTTGAACTTCTGTTCTTTGATTGGGAGTTAGAAACATTTGTGTTTGGCTTCATGTAACACGCTAAGACCATTTTACCTGTCAGTTTGGCTGGTTGTTGGACTCTGCTCCTAGTCTTGTGGCCCAAGCTCACTAGCAAAGATCTGGTGGAGCAGATTGGCACTGTGCATCTTATAGGGCTGTGCACCCTGTGAACTTTTAAGTAAATAATTGATTTGCCTTGCCGTTCTTCCTGCTCTTTCTTTCTCTCCAATCTTGTTGTGGCTTGTGCACAAATAGATTTCCCACTTTTGCTCTTGACTTCGATTAAAACTATAATAGCATGCTTTTGAAGATAGTGGTATGGACTAAATCCCTGTGGTAAATTCCTGTTGGATTTGAGATGCTCTAAAAATTTGGGAAAGTTTAATGGCATTACTGAGAAAATTAGGGGCTTTTCTGAGAAAATCTTTGTGATCCTTTCGTATATCGTGGAAGTGTGTTTCTGGGAAAAAAGATCAGATTTTTTGACAGCAAAGATAATTACAGTGAAAATCTCAATATTAGAATCCCCAGGCTTGTTTTCAGGAACCTTCTCCTTGGAATTTGCTAAGATTTTGACCTGGATTAGCTAATACTATTTGAAAAAGTACAGAGATAGCCTGGGAGGAGTAGCATGAGCAAATTAGATTAGGCTAATGCTATTTTAGTAGAGCAATTTTTTGAGATGACTTGAGTTTTTGAGAAGGAAATAGTACTGAGTAACGCTACTGTTTTCTTGTGCTATGTGAAATGATCTTTGAAAACTCGTTTCCTGAAAGTTTTACCTTACCAGTAAGAGATTTGAGTCATTCTTTGTTCTCAGATGTATATCACCTTCCCTGACAAGGAATGAAATTATTATTTAGTCCAGAGGGATGACAAAGAACTTTGGATTCAGTCTGGAGATTTTGATCTCGTCCACATTATCTCTATATATGAACTTTAGCAAGTCACTTTGGGCTTGAGATTTGTCAAATGAGAAAGTAAGCATAGTAATTTCTAAGAAGGTAACTGCCACTTTATTTAATTGGAGGTGTTCTGATAAAAAGCCACGCACACTAACTTTTAGAGTTACTTTGCAGTCAGAAATGTGACAGTTTGCTAGGTATGTAATTTAGTGGTAAAACAATTGTCTAGTTTATAGGGTAGGACCCCCTGGGTTTGAACCACAGCACCACAAAAAAAGAAACGTGACAAAAAAGAAGAAATGTGACAACTTGTAGAAAGAGACAGAAGTTCACAGTATTGTTACATGTAAGAAATACAGTGAAGTTAAAAATGAAAGAATAGACGCTCGCATTAGCTGCAGTGTTACGTACGTTATAAGATTGCTACAAAATGTTATCAAAAAACTAAAACATGAAACCCAGTGTGTATATTTCCATTTCAGGGCTGTGTGGTACTTTTGGGGAAAGGTTTTTAGATTTCTTTTTCCATGGAGAATAGAAGAGGCACAGAAGAGTGAAATAATTATTGATGTTTGTTTCGCACTTCTTGTATGGCAGGCAGTATTCTGAGATGAATCTGTTTAGTTCTGAAGTTTTATGTGGTCAGTGTTACTCCTATTTTACACATGAGGACCCTAAAGTGCAGTTAAATAACTAGCTTATACTGTAAATAACGTGGTATGACTAGGTCTGGGTGATCCTGGAGCCTCGGTGTCCACATGCATTATCTCACATTTTAATCTCAGTGCACACAGATGAGTGAGCTGTGGGAGTACATGCCTATAACCTGAGCAGTCTAGGACCCTGAAGCAGCAAGATTCAAAGTACCCTGTCTCAGAATTAAGGGCTGGGGTGTGTAGGTCAGTGTGGATGCCTTTTCCAGAGCTCTTGTAGCCTTCAGTCAATCTCCAGTACATAACACACACACAGACATACACATGAAAGAAATAAATAAATCATAATTTAAATATTTGTTCAGTTAATGTTTCTGTGTCCTTAAACCATGTGTATATTTTAACGTAATTTTCATCATGTATGTTAATTAAGTAGCATACTTAAATTTATTGACCTAGATAGCCTAGGTTTCAATTCTAGTTATACTATACACTCCCAAGGAAATATTAGTCTAAGCCTCAGTTTATTCTTTGGAAAAATAGGGCTAACAGATACGTCACATAGGGCTATTAGGAGAAGTTAAGTTTGTGCAAAAGGCTTAGAATGAGATGCAACAAATACAGTAGATGTTGGCTGTTACCTTATTGGGGCTTTAAGTTTTTCAAGTCCTTTAACATTTCTGTGAAAGAGATAAGGTCTAGATTTTATTATATTTGGCCCCATTTTACAGAAAATCACATAAAAGAATTTGCTTAAATACATAGGAACAAAAAAAAGCAACCCATTTGGGGTCCCTCCTGTCTTGCAGGAGCTATTCCTATTCCCCTGTAATTTTTTTCTTTTTGGTACCAGGTATCAAACTCGGGACCTCCTAGGCAGGTGCTTAAGCCGCTGAGTCATCTCCCTGGCCCACTCCAGTAAATATTTGTGCTCTTAAAAAGTAAATAATTAAGAGGAATATGATTTAAAAGATTATTTAGCTGGGTTTGACATCACATACCTGTAATCTCATGTCTTATAGAGGTGGATGTAGGAAGTTGCTAGTTTGAAGACCCAGACCCTGTATTTGCAAAAAAGGGCTGGTGCTGTAACTCATTGGTAGAGTACTTTTTTAAAAAAATTCCTTTATTTATTACAGTGTCTCGCTACACATCATGGATTCTTTTTTCGCGGGGGTGGGGGGTGAGCTCAGCCGGCCCTGCGGAGAGGAGCTGGCATGGCATGTGGTGCTGGGGCTCGAACCGCGGTCCCTGAGAGGCGCTCTAGACCGCTGAGCTATCTTGCCAGCCCTGGTAGAGTACTTAGAGTGAGCAAGGTCCTGAGTCCTGAGTCCTGGGTACCACCAGTACTACACAAAAGATAAAAGGGGGGATAAAAGGTTATTGAACCTTAATCTGAAATGGCAGAGGGAGGATTGGGGTAAGTGTTCTAGTAGTCACTTTTGTATAAACGGGACTAACCAGGGTACTTTAAAAGAGAAGAACATTTCCAGCTATTCTTTTCTCCTGGTCTTGGATTCTCTTCCTGTTGGCTAAGGGGAGGTGGGACTGTTGCTAGGGGAGATGTCGCTGCATCATTTAGGAAACAGAAGCAGCATGTGCAAGGTATCAGATTTGGTGGGAACTGGGTAATAGCTTCTCTTTTTTTGGGGAAAAACATTAAATGAAGGGAATACCTGAGCTATCAGTATGAATTATTGTTATCATGTATTTTTCATGGAGTCAACTAGAACTGCTTTGGCTGAATCCCATCCTTTGGTCAGTTTCTTCTAGTCCTTCATGGGCATTTTTGGGATCTAAGTCTAAGTGCTTTAGTTTTTTAATTTATTTTTAACAGCCTTTGCTGTGGCACTTCATTCATCTCAGCTGCCAGCACCTGATTTTAGTGCAGTGTGACACTGCATAATCTCTGCATTGGCGTAATTAGATCTTGGGCAGACTTCTCCTTTCTCTCCCTCATGAAAAAGAATTTTTCTTTGGATCCTTTCCATAGACACATCTATGAGAACATTGGAAGTTGAAGCTCTTCCATAGCCTTTGAAAACTTGGAGAGTTTTTGAGGAGTCATCTTGAGTTGTGGTTTCTTTTTGGCTTGCGTTTCTCCCATCAGTAACTCTGTTCATGTCCAAATTATAGGAACAATGTTGTCAGCAATGTGTATTGTACCTCTCTGTGCAAGAGACAAGTGTGAGCAGTAAAAGAATCGAAACATTGAATTAGGTTGAATAATAGATGAAGAGAGTTGAAGAACAACATATTCAGAAGAAGAAAGCTTTACGATGGGAGGTGTTGGATGTAATTCCAGTCTGCTTCTTAATTCCAGAATGATCCCGAGCAAATTGCTTAGCTTTTCTGAACCTCTGAGCAGAAATGCTTAGTTCTTGGAAGGGTTAAATGGTATAAATGAATGCATGGTATTGGTTGCACAACCCTTTTTATGTATATTAAGAATCCATTGAATTATACCTTCAATGAATTTTATGTAAGTTATATTACATAGTATATATGAGATGAGGTCAAAATATACAGTGAGATTTTTAATTTTAAAAATTTATTGCATTAAAAGACACATTTCAGGGCCGGCGGTATAGCTCAGCGGACTAAGCGCTTGCTTAGGTAAGCGTAGGAACCAGTGTTCGATCCTTGGTTCCCCTAGCCGCGCCGGCCCCGCCTTCGGGTGCGCTGAGCCGGCGATGCAATCCGGGCGCGGTGGCGCGCGCCTGTAATCCCAGCCCATGGGAGGCAAAAAGCAGGAAGATCACTATGAATGTGGG